>PVIA01011531.1:0-43827 GCA_004024845.1 Tonatia bakeri | reverse complement strand
CTGGCGTAGCTCAGTGGATTGAGCGCGGGCTGCGAACCAGGCATCGCAGGTTCGATTCCCAGTCAGGGCACATGCCTAGGTTGCAGGCCATGTCTCCCAGCAACCGCACATTGATGTTTCTCTCTCTCTCTCTCTCCTTCCCTTCCCTCTCTAAAAATAAATAAAATCTTTAAAAAAAAAAAAAAAAAAAAAAAAAAAAGAAATTGTAAGATATTTAAGATGTGCATAGTGATGATTTGATATACATTGTGGAAGGATTCCTCCCATCCAGTTAATTAACACACTCATCATCAACACCGATTTGTTTTTAAAGACTGCAAATTAGGCTTTATAAAATTGAATTCTGAAACAGTTGGATGTTGAGTTAGTAGAGAAGGGACTTTCTCCAGACCGGTCTCTTCCAGGTGCCCTGGGGGTTCATCAGCTGTTGCAGACTCTTCTCTGGCAGACTCATTTGATTGACTACTTAGAAACATGTAATGATTCTGCTGCAAGGAAAAACTGCAACCTGAAAATATGTTTGTTACAAATAGGAGCTTTAGGAAATCTTAGTTTCCACTAAGGACTATTTTTTTTTTTTTTTTTTTTTTTAGGGTTGCTTCAAGTGAAAGCATTGAGGCTTGGATACGTGGCAATGTTGCTGTAAAATCAAAAGCCACCGTCAAGGCCAAGGAATTTTCAGACACACGTAGATGATTGGCTGGAATCAAGAAAAGCTGCCATAGGTCTGATTTGGAACTGTACAAAGGTCTACCAAGGGCCTTACAGTGAGCTGAACATGGGTTTTGTGTTTAGCTTCTGCTACAAGTTTGGCATTACTTTCTCTGTATCTCTGTACTTTATGTTCTGGGGTCTGACTCTTGTCCATGGACGAGCTGTATACCCTTGGACAATTTATTTTATTTCCCTGTGATGGGTAGCGCATCTTAAAAATGTCTAATTCTAATATCCGCTTCATAATCTTGTTTTATTTAATGAGGTCATAGATGGAACACTTGGAACACTTAGAACAGCTCTCAAAAGAACACGAGTGTTTCATAATTAGAAGCTATGGCTGTTGCTTACAGTTGCCCGCAGTGCTGAGAAAGCTAAAGAAGCCCACCGGGACAGGATACACAATTGGGGGAGCCCACACCAGATGCAGACACGCGCTTCGTTCAGAGATCGGGAAGAATTTCAAGCCTGGGGCAGCAGAGCAGTGAACTACCGCGGGGCCCTGGGGCCACCGCAAGGGCTGCGCGCCCGCGAAGCTGGCCCTGGAGCTTGAAGCAGAAGAGTTTCCACACAGTAAGTGTTACACAGACGCTCGTTCACCTTTGCGCCAACAGGCTCCTACACCTCGCGCGCGCCACCACTGTTAACATTGACCCCTGGCTGTCACTTGTCCCCCAACAAAAGGAAAAAGATCTGTAGTTACGCTCGCGGTAGACCAATCTCCAACCCCAATGTCCCCCAGTCGCTTTGGCAAGTGTTTGCTGCTCAGCCAAGCCTGGGCCTGGCCAAACGGGACCTCCAAAGCGAGGAGACACCCCCCGGGGGATCGGGTCGCTCCCGGTATTTCTCAGAAGCAGAAAAGGCGGCGGGGCTTCCCGGTCCCCCGCGGTGTTTACCGGTTGCCCCAGGAGACGCGCCTGCCGGTTCAGCTGCCTGGTTTTCCACGGTTTGGGCCCGAGAGCGCTGCGCGGAGCTCCGGGCCGGCATGAGCCGCCGCGCCCCGTCCGGCTGCCCCAGGCTCCTGGACCCGACCAGCAGTGCTTCGTCTCCCGCGCCCGAGGTACGGTCCCAGCCAGCCGGCTGCGCACGGGGGCGGCTGGGCCGCCTCTCCTAACTCCGGAGAGCACCAGAGTGGAGGCCCGGGATGTGCAAACTTCTCTGGAATGCATGTGCGTGCGTGGCCGGGGGTCTGCCTGGGTCCGTGTGTTCTCGCCTTGGAAATGGACTGGAGTTGCCAGCGGCCAGATCACTTTGGAAAATTTTGGGCTGGTTCTGGGTTTGTGGCGTGCGTCTGAATTCCAGGTTGTTACCAATTTGATTCTCTGACGCTTTATTTGAACAGGTTAACAGGGTGTCTTGTAGACCCTCCCCAAATCCCCTGCCTTCCCCCACCAAGCCCCTTCATAGCAAATAATTCTTTTCTGTGAACTTATACTTCTTAGCTACTAAGACATTACTTAGAGCAGTTTATTTAAAATCGGATGTCGTCAGGTTAATGCCAGTCCTAAGCAAAGTCTCTGGCCGTTTGTTGTTGCTAATCACCCCGGACACATTAATTCAATTGCCATTGGGTTCATTTACTCATTCACTCCCGGGAGGGCATCAGGTATGTTCTCTCTCTCTCTCTCTCTCTCTCTCTCTCTCTCACACACACACACACACACACACACACACACACACACACAGACTTCAGGCTGGCTCAGCTTAGGTTGTGTATCCCCTCCGGCCCTGGCATTGGGACCCCACCAGGCACAGTGTGTGTGTGTGTGTGTGTGTGTGTGTGTGTGTGAGATGGGGGGGGGTTGCTAGAGCTCTGGGAATGTGTCCCGCTGAATTTCTAACCTGAGAGATGTCCTCACCATGACTGCACTAACCGCAGAAATCCCTGCTGAAACTCTTAGGTCAAAACAGGGGTTCTTAGGGGCGGTCTTTCCGCTGCAGCACTTCCGATAATTCAGCTGCTTTGATTGTTGCCCTACTTACATGTGATCCACATTCAGATTTCCTGATTCCCGGCGTGTCTGTGGTTTTGAACAAATAAAACCAATATTTCTTCCATTTGACATTTGCATATTTTATCCCGATATGGTGTTCTCTTGTAAATGAAGAGTGTTAGCCCGTGCATAAGTATGTCGTATTTTTATATTATATGTATTCATTTGGAGAAGCCATTGAAAAGAAATTACAGACATCATGGCCCTTTATTCCCAGATTGCGTGGATCTCTGAAAGAATAAGGGCATTCTCTAACCAAAATATGATGATCAAATTCAGATGTTTAACGTTGTTGCAATAGTATTATCTAATGTATACGACCTACTAAAATTTGCCAGTTGTCCTAATAATGCCATTCACGGCAAACATTTATTTTCATTTCAGGATCACACACTGTCTTTAGTTATGTGTCTTCAAACCCTGTAAACCTTGGAACAGTCAGTCCCTCAGCCACGCTTCATCTGGATGGCACCGATAGTTTTTTACGGAGTCTGGGCCGTTTGTTTTGTAGAAGAGGTTAATCTGATTGTTTTTTTCAAGATTAGATTTTTGGTAAAATGCTTTAGAAGTGATGCGTCTCACGCTTCACACCAGGAGGTACACGATCTCATTTGCGCCACCGCTGGTGATGCTGCTAATGGGCAGCGTCTGCCAGTTTCCCACTGCCAGTGTGGAGAAAGAAGTTTCAGCAATAGATGAGTGATCATTTTGAGCAATCGTACTGATTCATATCGAGATTTTTTTTAGGATAAATTTTACTGCCTACGTAAAGGAAAATATCCATCACACTCAAGATTTAATCAACCTGAAAGACCTAAATTTTATTGAGAATAAAAGCAGACTCAGAAAGGCCAGCATTTATTACAATTTATTTTTCAGTTTAGAGAATACTTCATCGGAGAATCTTACAAGTCAGGGAGGCCAGACAGGAGCTTCCCATTATGTGGATGATGAAACGGCTTATTTAATTAGCTAGTGATGGAGTGGGGACTTACATATCTTTCTCTCACAAGGTTAGTACTTTTCCTCTCCCACCATCCTGCACTGAAAAGCAGATTAAAATACAGAGCAGGGACCGTATGCAACCATATGAAGAAGTTGGGGGCTGCTGGGACTGAGGGGCTTATTCTTGGATTCAAGCAGGCCTGGTGATACCACTTGTTGTATGTGACACCTTGGGGAGGGGGAAAAAGTCCTTAATGCCTCAGAATTGTAGTTTCTCCTAAAAACGGGGTCATAACACTTACCATGTATTGTAGTTTGGGGACTTCACAGTTCATCATAAAGCACTCAGTAGAGTGATAAAATAAGTGCTTGTTGATGTGAGCTGTTACGGATTATTCTCTTTAACGTTTGGCATTTGCCTCACCACCAACACCACGACCACCGATACCACTGCCATCACCGACTCCTCCTTTGCTACCTCAGCTGCCACTCCACAGTCAGCTGTTGAGGGTCTATGCAAGGGGTAGAATATGTAACAACGAATTTGACACAGTCTCTTCTGTCAATGAAGAATCGCCAAAAAGCATATATACATAATACATGACACAGACAACAGTGTAGCGACAGCCAGAGGGAAGCAGGGTGGGGGCCAGGTGGAGGTGGGCAAAGCGGGGGGAAGTGGGGACAGAAGGACACTTTGCTTGGGGCCCTGGGCGCACGATGCGGTGTGCAGCTGATGTTTTGTTGAGTTGTGCACTTGAAACCTGTCTCGTTTTGTGAACCCATGTCAGCTCAATAAATTCAATTAAAAAAAAAGAGTTCACAATCATGAGAAGCAGACACATAAACAGATGACTGTTTCATTGGCATAACCCATGAACTAACTTTCATGCTGCATTTTTCTCGAGTTAGGTTTGCCTTTAATCAAATCATCAGCAGAGTTTTACTAGGCTAGAAAATGTGGTGAACAGTACTAAGAACAATACTATGTGAGCTGAAGTGGATCAGCTCAAGCATGGAGGACAGAAACATGCTTTGGGGAAACTTACAAATATAGCTTTCAGCAGAACAGTGTAACTTTGCCATGAAATAAGCTGAAAAATGGAAGCTGAAAAATGTTACCAAATTGTATAGAGTTATATCATCAGTCAGCCAAAAGCTACGGCAGTCATTGGTGAGAAGGGCGTGGACTGGGTGTCAGAAGCTGCAAATGCACAGTGGATTGACAGCTACGTCTGTATTTTCACATACCTGGAACATCTGAACCAAAGTCATGGCTCCAGTGTGCACCGTTGTTGGGAACTTGAGCAAGCACCTTTCCTCTCTGTAAAACACAGGCTCATTAGAGGAACTGTCTGCTGCAGTTGTCATGAGAAACAAAGGTAAACAGCGACAGTCTATCCACAGGTACAGTTCCTCAGAGCAAAGGCCTTAGCTGGTCGTGTGTAATTACCCAGGAAGTAGAGCTCGTTTTCCCTTCATTTCCCCATCATTTCAACTTTTTAAGACATTGTGATAAAATACACATAACATAAAATTTACCATCTTAACCATATTTAAGTGACGGTAACTACATTCGCATTATTGTGCAACCATCACCACCACCCATCTGTAGAACTCTTTTCATCTTGCCAAACTGATTCTTTGTACCCACTAAACAATAACTCCCCATTCCCCCCACTCCCTAGCCCCTGGCAGCCACCATTCTATTTTCCGTCTGTGAATTGGGCATTAGGTGGAATCTTAGAGTATTGGTTTTTGTGACTAGCTTACTTCACTTCACGTAATGTCCTCAAGGCTCATCTGTGTTGTAGCATGTGTCAGAATTGCTTTCCCTCTTAAGGCTGAAGAATGCTTCATCATGGTGTGCACCGTGTTTTGTTTTCCACTCATCTGTGTGTAGACACTTGGGCCGTTTCCACCTTCAGCTATTGTGAATAATGTTTCCATGATCATGAGTGTCTCTTCAAGACACTGCCTTCAGTTATTTTGCATAGCTACCCAGGATTGGACTCCCTGGGTCATATGGTAATTCTACTTTTAACTTTTTGAGCAATTGCCCTACTGTTTTCCATAGCATCTGTGCCATTTTGCGTTTCTATCAGCAACGTACAAATGTTCCAATTTCTCCACATCTTTGTCCACACTTGTATTTTTCCTTCCTTCCTTCCTTCCTTCCTTCCTTCCTTCCTTCCTTCCTTCCTTCCTTCCTTCCTTCTTTTTCTTTCTTTTTTTACAGTACCTATTCTAATGATTGTGAGGTTATATCCATGTTCACTTTTTAAAGAACCATTTCCTCCCTCTTGTAGTTTGTTCTTTTTCTCTCTCTTCCTTTTAATCAAGCTCAAGTTTAACTAAGGATCTGACCCTAATCATATGTCTTTATATGAATTTAAGTCAGAAGTCTCTCTATTCTAGGTATAAAGAAAAACATCCAAATCTCAAAAAAGGCAAGAAAGTAGAGAAAAATAAATAGAAAAAACAGGAGATAAGGAAAAATAAAATAATGATGGAAAGAAATACAAATATATCATAATTATAATAAATATAAATGGACTAAATGCTCAGTTAACTGACAAAAGTTGTCAGGTTGAATTTGTTTAAAGCCTAGATATGCTATTTATGAAAGACTCATAAAAACAGAATGATGTGGAAGAGTTGAAAGTGTAAGTGTATAAAAAGATTTAACTGGGAAATAACGACCAAAAGAAATCTGATTAATTACAGTGAGATTATATAAAATACTTTTAAGGCAAAGAAAAAGCATTACTCCAGATAAAGAGAGTCACTATAATGATACAAATTCTATTTCTATTTCATACACATTTTTTTTCATAAGGAAGTTTAATAATTCTAAATGTGTATGCATGTAAAAGATGGCCTCGAAATATATAAAGAAAAAATTGACAGAAGCAAAAATCTATAAAGAGATATAGCCAATTCACAACTGGAGTAAAACATTTTTAAACACACTCCTGTTAGCATCTGATGACCAGACAAAAATCCATCAAGGGAGACGTTAAGAGAGCTATATAAATGTGGTTAAGCCATTGTGACAAATAAAAGTACACAAAATACTTGGAATATGACTGTAAAAGTTAACAGGATGACTTTTCCCCTTTGTCCAAGGGGATAAATACCTTTAGACTAAAACAAATCAATTGTACAAAATCCTAGAAACTGTCCTCTGTTGGTAGGGATTGAATTAGACAAATAATTAGATGTTTTCCCTTTGTTTTAAATAAAAAAGGGCTTCATACTATCCGAAATAAACGACAACCCTCTAATCATGAGAAAACATTAGACAGACCCACCTTGGAGGATTTTCTGCGAAACAACTCTGCAGAAGGGCCGAGGCTGTGATGGGAAGAGACTTGGGAGACACGACAGCTAAGTGCACTGTGGGTGTCTGGATCAACTCCCGGACCGGAAGAAGGACAGTGATGGGAAACTGGTGGAAGTCGAGCCAGGTCCGTGGTTTACAGCACTGTACCTGTGTTTATTTCCCGGTTTCCAACAATGGACCTCAGTTATGCAATTATTAACATTAGGGGAGGCTGGGCACAGGGTCAGAGGGTATACAGAAACTCTCTGTTCTAATTTTGCAACTTATCTCTGTCTAAAGTTATTTAGAATAAAAAGTTTAAAAATGAATAAGCAGCTAATTTATTTGCACACCAATCTTATTTAACTACAACACTTAGTTTCTCGTGGTATTTAATTATTCCTGGACCATCTGGCTCTAGAATGCAGTGTGTGAGAAAGCATTCAGAGAACAGGTAGAAGAAAATAACTTTTTGCACACCAACCAGAAAGAAGGTTTTCCTTTAAAAAAAAAAAAATAAAAAAACCTTCCTCTTTAATCAAGGCTTTTAACATGAAACAGATTTCTTGAATAAAATGAAAAGTTTCCAGTGCACTGAAACGTAAATCACCATGCATATAACACCTGGCAGGAAAAAAACCAAAACAGCAAGTTTACACAATGCCTGTAACAGCCATGGTCTTATTCTCAGGTGCTTCCTCCAGCCGCCACGTGAGTTCTGCTGGACACAGAGCTCCCCATGTCTCAGGCGTCGTGCTCAGCAAAGGCTGCAGCCCGAGGGCACTCCTCTGGCCGGCTTGTGGGGCTGCTGGCTCCGCTCAAGAAGCAAAGCGGTCACCAGTGCATCAAACTGTATCGTAAACATCCTTTAAAAATCAAAGTGAGAAACAAGAAGGCAACACAATAATGTTATCAGAACGATGCTAGCAAGTGAGGACAGCTGTGTACACTAGAGGCTGAAAGGTGGTTCCCCAGCTTCGTTTCTGTGGCTTCTTGGGCAGTGGCCACCAGAACAGCTCTGGTTCACGGATCATATCACGGCCCATCTCGGACTCTGCTAAACCCCAAGATTCCTCCCTTCAGATTCAGACATCAAATGGGTTTCAGCGACCGGCTTGGCTATGTCCTCCCTTAGGCAACATGACATGCTCGAACTCCTTGTTGTTGTATTTGTCTGAGTAGTAAATTTGTACTAATTGATCTCCCCACTGGAGGACTTTCAGCCCCACGCGGCCAACCTCCAGAAGCTCCCCAGGTTTTCCTTTGTGTGTTTTAACGAGATTGTGTGTGATGTACTGCAGGTTACTGAATATGAGGTTAGTCTGTCGGAAACAATAGTGAGTGCTCCTCGGTTTGTACTTAAGTTGACTAATTTAAAGACTTAACTGTTTCTGTGTTCAAGGACAACTTAAAAATTTCATCGAAAAAGGGAGTCGCACTGGCTGCACCAGGAATTATTTATTCTATGTTCTTCACCCAAGGTTTCTTTTTTCTTTGTTTCACTTCCAGTTTTTTCCCTTTGAAATTGCTGCTTTGATCTAAGGCAGGCAAGTTCAAAGGCATTGCTGAGGTTGCCCAGTAGCACTGCTCTCTTTCTCTTACTGATACCAGCACAACTATTATTAAGGTTTCTGTATCTACACATTTAGTGTTGAAAAAATATTTTAAATATTGTGTATAAAAATAAATATTTGAATGGTATGTCTGAGTAACTGAAATAACTTCCTTTCCATTGACTGAATTTAGCCTGTAACTTCCCTCGTGAATCTTCCTTATCGGCTACCTAGAAATGTGTTTTTTAGCATATTCATGTCATCACAGTCTAATCTCACTGTCTGTGCAAAGGGAACATTTTAAGACCTGGCTACGGCAATCACATTTTCCAAAGTCCTCTCCTACTTCAGAATGAGTGAAATAGGTTGTAGTGGGGAATACCAAAGGAAGTCTACTTAGTATCTATTTGTGTATATATTAATTAATTACAGTTGGCATACAGAATTATATTAGTTTCAGGCGTACAACATAGTGATTAGACACTTATATAACTTACGATGTGAGCACCTCGATAAGTCTGGCACCATCTGACACCATCATAGTCACTACAGTATCATTGACTGTGTTCTCTGTGCTGTACTTTACATCCCATGACTATTTTTATACATGGCAGTTTGCACTTTTTAACAAAAGGAAGTCTTGATGATGAAATCTTGTCATTGTTCAGACTAGGCGAAAATGAGAACTTGGGAGGAAATCTGAACCAGAAATATTCTACTTAGAGAATCACACGTTGTATTTATAAGTCACCCATTTGGCAAATATTCGTGGAGTCTTAGGCAGCTTGTTAGGCACCAAAGATAAGGAAATTTTCTCCAGCAACTGCAAAATGAGTGTCTATTTTGAAGCAGGCACTGTTTTTGATAAAGTTCTACTATCATAAAAGTTATATTCTTTTGGGGGAAATAGATAATAAAAAAAAGTAAACCAGTAGACAAAGAAGGTAATTTTATGGTGAAGAAGAGAGTGGATGACAGATGTCATCCAAAGGGATGGCCACTGCACTGAGTTGTGAGTGCGGCGGGAGGGAGCAGCCTCAGAAACGACAAGGGCAGCCACAGGTGCTTGGGTGGGAACGAAGGTGAGGCTGAGAAGAAGACAGTGTGTGGAATGCTCCGCAGTTTGCGTGTGTCTAATATTTCCTCATCGCGAGATTCGGTGTTTGGCATTTATGGTAATTCTACACGAGAGATGTATTCTTGAGAGATGTATTCTTAGTGTATCACGTCAGGAGCCTTAGGTCAGTTTATCTTGTTATTGATGTAACGAAAAACAAGGAAAAGCTGAAAACCAGATTAAACAGACTGGGGATACATGAGGAGCACACTCATGTATTCATAGTCATTCTAAAGAACATTCTTGAGATTATTGGTGAATAACATGGTATTGTTAAACTTCTTGAATTTGACAGTTATCTGCAAAAGAATATTCTTGGTCTCAGGTGATACATGCTGAAGTATTTAAGGGTTAAAAGCCACGATGTCTGAAAATGACACAGGATTCAGTAATCATGATTATAATATGCACGTGGAGAAAGGAATAAATCAAATGTGGCAAAGTGTTCTCACAGTTGCTGAATATAAATGAAGCATATACTTGAGTGTATGGGGTTATTCTTGTAACTTTTCCCTAAGATTGAAATAAAACAAAAAAAAATCATGTGCCGACAACAAATGGAATTTCAAAGTAGCAGACGCTATAACTCTGGAGCTTACAGTTCAGTAAATAAAAAGGGCCATAAATAAAAGTTAAAAAATGGAAGAAGACAAGCTTAGCAGGAGTAAAGATAGGGCCTCTCTCAGATAAGGATCTGGAGAGAAAGAGAAGTAAGCCAACACGTTTCCACGGTTGCTCTGGTCGCCAGGGGAGGGTGGGGGGGTGGGGGCGGAGGAAGTTTTGCCGAGGTTGCAGGCTCCTGGTGGTGGGGAGATGATGTTGACTTTGAAGCGCCAGCAGGCCATGCTGGCGATGGTCAGTGACAGCTGGAATTCTGAATCTCCAGCGAGCAATGCAGATTTGGAAGGGGCTGAAATCTCGGGAGGGCAGGAAGTGGGCCAGGGAGGGTATCTCAAGTAATGAGGACAGAGGGTTGAGGACAGAACCCCAGAGAATACATCCTGAGTTAAGGACTGGGTGAAGGAGGATGAGCTGAAGGAGGGCTTGAGGAGGGAAGGCCAGACAGTGAAGAGAAAGAAGAGATGCCCAGGTTAGTGGCGGCATGAGAGATGGGTAAGGAGCACACAGGAGAGTATGCTCCATGTGTCAGATGCCAAAGGGAAGTCTAGTGAGCGGAGGAGCACAGTGTTCCTGGGACTCGGTGGTCCGGGCAGTCCTCTCCCGGAAGTGAAATGTGAGCTGGGCTTTGGGAGGTGAGGAGGAGGTGGCTCGGCAAAGGCCCGGGACTGGTTGTGTTGGGATGGTTTCCCTTCCTCCTCTGAGGAGGGGGTGCTGGGGGCTGAGCACCCCTCTGGCCTGATGATCACATCACTCAGGGCTCGCCATTCATTCTATTCTGCAGGCTGTGCCACCTGCAGGACTTCTTTAAAGGCTCCCTTCCCCGTGGCCTCATTCTGGGAAGCCAGGGAATCGGCTGGAGTTTTTATGACTCCTCCATCCCCTACCACTCATCTGAGGTCCCAGTAGAGTGGGCAGCACCTAAGCGCTGGTCTCGTCTCCCTTCTGGTTCTCTTTTCCAATACTTTGGAGCCACCCTTCCCAAGGTTTGTTTAGAATCGGCCATTAGAATGTTAGGGAACAGCTCCCCCCCCCCCCAAAAAAAAAAAACAATGATGTTGGTTTTGGCCAGACTGGTTGTTAAATGTGTCTTTTTGATAGTAATAAGCTAAGTATTTTCAGGCCATTTCTGGTCCATGATTTAAAAAGCACGGCATCTGGGTAAAGAAGAATGCTTGCATTCCTGTTCGTACATGGGCAGGCCGGCCACCTACTTAAAAGCAAAATTGAAATTTTTAGGTTTATTCAAGTGTACAAAGCTAGTTTTCAAGACGCAGGTGATACAGTTTTGTTTTATTATCATTTTGACTTTGAGACAGTTTATTCCTTTCCCAGTCTGACAGCAATATTTACATGAAGATTTTTGTAACCTTGTGTATATAGCCCAGTATCAACCTCAAGGTCGTAGATAACCCTTGAAAACACAGGGTGTGATGGTGTTTTATGTGTCAAGTTGGTTATGCTTAAATATTTGGCCAAATACCACTCTAGATGTCACTGAGAAGGTATTTTGTAAGCGATGCTGTGATTTAGGTGAGTAGATATTCAAGTCAAGCAGATTACTCTTCATCGTGTGGGTGGGCCTCAGTCAGCCAGTTGAAGGCCTTGGGAGAAAAAAGACTGAAGTTCACACGGAGGAGGGAATTCTGCCTCTGGGTTGCCATGGGACTCAAGGTGCAACCTCAGCTGTTCCCTGGGGCTCTAGCCTGCCTGCTTACCCTGCGGGTTTGAGACTTCCCAGCCCCCACAATCATGTGAACCAGTTCCTGAAAATGCATCTGTGTCCCCCTCCTTCTCCCTCTCCCCCTCCCTCTCTGTGTTCTGTCTGTCTGGGGAACCCTGACTACTTCAAGGGTGCTTTCACATTGAGTCCTTCCTTTCCTGAGGAGTCTTTTGGAACAAATGGGCTTGTAGTTCTCACACAGGACAGTGACAGTGAGGCCCTCGGGCATTCCACACACAACTATAAAGGCTAATAATCAACCAGAGAAAGCTGGGAAGAGGTTGTCATTGGTCCCACCTGGTTTCCTAGAGGATGAGGCCCCATCTAGCCACCAGCGCCCGCTGGGGGCCCCTATACTTTAAGGGTCCCAGGAGAATGTTTTAATTTTATATACAATCAGAGAGAAGAAAAACAGAACTTTTAAGTTGAAGAAAATATTTTAATGCACAGTATTTTGATATGCACATTCTCCTTTATATCAATGCAGTTGTAAAATACAATTTTAACATCTTTATGGAAGAAAGGGTACTAGAAGGCCAAGGTACACAGGGCCCACACACGGTGTAATGTAGCCCTTTGGGGGGATGATGTTGGGTGGAAACTGCGTAGAAACTGTGGATAAGTAATACAAGAGGTAATACTAAGAGGGAGGTAATAGAGCTTTATTTTTTCAGCCTGAGACGTATATCACTGTGCAAGTATAAGATATAAGGCCTAATAGCTCAAGTTACATATATTGTGAATTATCACAATAAGTTTACTTAACATTCATCACCTCATAGATACAAAGAGGAAAATGTTTTTTCCTTGTGAGAACTTTTATGACTTTGAAATATTTAAGATAGTAGTGTTAACTATAGTCACTCTGCTGTGTATTATATTCCCAGTACTTATTCATCTTATAATTGGATGTAGCCACAAATCTAATCTCTTTTTCTATGATTTTTTCTTTTTTTTAGATTCCACATGTATGTGACATTGTATAACATTTGTCTTTGTTTGATTTATTTCACCTAGTATAACTTCCTCAAGTTCCATCCATGTTATTGCAAACAACAGGATTTCCTTCTTCTTTATGGCTAAATTGTATTCCTTTATATATAGATATGTACATATATACATACATATACATATATACATAGACACACACATTTTTCTTCCCATTGTATCTGCCTATCTATCTATCTATCTATCTATCACCTATCTACCTACCTATCTAATCTTTGAACTTCTTTATTTATTCATCCTTTGATGGACACTTAGGTTGTTTCTGTGTCTTGTCTATTGTAAGTAATGCTGCAGAAACTTTTATCTTAAAATTGCTCGCTCCTCCTATAGGCTGACATGAAACTGAAGAGTATTGGAATAAAATCCAGCAAGACTTAAGTCTTCCTATGACAATTTTATGGTGGAGATGTTCTTTTTTGGAAGATGGAATAAACTATATTTCAAGTCTACTCTAAGAGAAATATTCCCAAGGAGCCAATTTGTATAAACAACTTATTAAAGTTCAAAGCACACCACTCAGCATAGAAACTAAAATATTACATCCTGGAAAAAATTTCACTTTAAAATAATTTATCAAGTGTTTTACAATAGAGTGGAAAAATCCCACATGGGAAGAGTTTTAGAATCTTTAACGTGTGAAGTGAGATATATATATATCTCACTTATATATATATATATATGAATGATAATGATGAAGCAAATGTCCCATCTAGTTGGCAACAGAGATCTTTGTTTCCTGTTCCTCTCACAGAAGCTACCCCATATGTGACAGTGTTCCCACATCTGCATTCATTATTAGCCTTGACAGCCCTACACCCAATGCTTCCCATGGAGATGTGTCCACTATCAATGGGAAAACACTGCTAATCACTTAAAATAGTGCCTGAAGTTAATTAATTTGCCTGTGCCTTTCTTTGCATTCAGCTTAAGAAGTTATCTTCCTAATGCAAACAGATTAAAAAAAAAACTTCAAAGGCCTTTATATTTAATTGAAATATGAGCTTCTACATGGACTATACCTAGATTGTATACAGTTATGAACTTGTAGAAAGCAGAAGGAATCTTCCAAAAAGTTGTTGGAAAGGGATTTATGAATTTTATTGAAGTTAAATTCTCTGAACTTAACATTAGTTATGGCAATGCAACTGATTACAACTGCCAGACACACAGGCAGCAATAGTGAAGGTCATAAAATAACTCCATTTATGGAGAAATGATTGTTTTAACATTCAAGCAGATGTATATGGAACAATAACATAGAGAATAGAAAACGTGGTAGTCAGACAGGCTTTGGTTTGAATTCTTGCTGTGCCATTTCATTTATTCTGCCATTCATTCCATAGGTATTTACTGATACCTAGTCACTGGGGACACAGTGGTGGAAAAAGACTTTCCTGACTCTAGGGACACCAGGGTCTAGTGAGGGGATGTAGATATTAAGGATGAATAATCATAGAATTTAAAAAAGAGTTACAGTTGGTGATTATGTGAAAGATAAGTGTTGGTTGACATGAGAGCAAATAATACAAGAACCTAATGTATTTATTTTTTAAGGTATATTTTATTGATTATGCTATTACGGCTTCTCATTATTTTCTCCTTTTTATTCCCCTCCACCCTGCACCCCTCTCCCACCAGCATTCCCCCACCTTAGTTCATGTCCATGGGTTGTACATGTAGGCTCTTTGGCTTCTCCACTTCCCATACTATTCTTAACCTCCCCCTGTCTATCTTGTACCTACCATTTATGCTTCTCATTTCCTATACCTTTCCCCCCATTCACCCCCTTCCCCTCGCTGCTGATAACCCTCCGTGTGATCTCTATTTCTATGATTCTGTTCCTGTTCTAGTTGTTTTTGCTTAGTTCGTTTTTGTTTTGGTTTCAGTTTTTAGGCTCAGTTGTTGATAGTTGTGAGTCTGTTGTCATTTTACTGTTCATATTTTTGATCATCTGCTTTTTCTTAGATTAGTCCCTTCAACATTTCATATAATAAGGGCTTGGTGATGATGAACCCCTTTAACTTGACTTCATCTGGGAAACACTTTATCTGTCCTTCCATTCTAAATGATAGCATTGCTGGATAGAGTAATCTTGGATGTAGGTCCTTGCCTTTTGTGACTTCCAATACTTCTTTCCAGCCCCTCATTGTCTGCAAGGTTTCTTTTGAGAAATCAGCTTATAGTTCTATGGGAACTCTTTTGTAGGTAACTGTCTCCTTTTCTCTTGCTGCTTTTAAGATTCTTTCCTTCTCTTTCATCTTGGTTAATGTAATTATGATGTGCCTTGCTGTGTGCTTCATTGGGTCCAACTTCTTTGGGACTCTCTGAGCTTCCTGGACTTCCTGGAAGTCTATTTCCTTTGCCAGATTGGGGAAGTTCTCTTTCATTATTTGTTCAAATAAGTTTTCCACTTCTTGCTGTTCCTCTTATCCCTCTGGCACTTATATGATTCCAGTGTTGGAACATTTAAAGTTGTCCTGGAGGTTCCTAAGCCTCCCCCCATTTTTTCAAATTCTTGTTTCTTTATTCTGTTCTGGTTGAATGTTTATTTCTTCCTTCTGCTCCAAACCATTGATTTGAGTCCAGTTTCCTTCCGTCACTGTTGGTTCCCTGTACATTTTCCTTTATTTCACTTTGTATAGCCTTCACTTTTTCCTCTATTTTGTGACCATACTCAACCAATTCTGTGAGCATCCTGATTATCAGTATTTTGAACTGTGCATCTGATAGGTTGGCCATCTCTTCATCACTTAGTTGTTTTTCTGGAGTTTTGATCTGTTCTTTCATTTGGGCCTTATTTCTTTGCCTCAGCACACCTGGTAGGTTGTAAGGGACAAGCTTTAAATGTTTTCCAGGTGGGGCAACCCAGCTCACTGTGTTGTGACACTGTATGTGTGGGAGGGGTCTGAGAGGGAACAGTGCTACTTGCTGGACTCTCTGCCGGCTTTCAGTCACTTCCCCTGCTATCCACAGCAAATTGGGCCCTTCTGGTACTGATTCCTAAGTAGGTGGGTTTGTATCCATTTTAGGACCCTGTGGGTCTCTCCAACGAGCTCTCCTATGAGGCGGGGAGATTCTCCTGCTGCTTCAACCCCACAGGTGTTTTCAGTCAGAGGTTTCAGGCTTTATTTCTCCGAGCTGGATCCCTGGGTTGCATGGTCTGTCTCACTCCTCAGTTGTTCCTCCCGGTTTATCTGCATGCAAATGTGGGACTGCCCACTCCACTAGCTGCTGCCTGGCTCACTCTGGTCCTCCAGTCACCACCTTGCTGCGAGTCCTCTCTGCCCAGTTGCTGGCCTCCACCCCTCCTACCATCCTGGATGAATATTTCTTCTTTAACTCATTGGTTGTCAGACTTTCATACGATAGATTTTCTGACAGTTTAGGTTATTTATTTTTTTTAAGATTTTATTTATTTATTTTTAGAGAGGGAAGGGAGGGAGAAAGAGGGAGAGAAACATCAATGTGTGGTTGCTGAGGGTCATGGCCTGCAACCCAGGCATGTGCCCTGACTGGGAATCGAACCTGCGATGATTTGGTTCTCAGCCCGCGCTCAATCCACTGAGTTACGCCAGCCAGGGCAGATAATATTTTGTTTTTAAATTTGTTGTCCTTTTGGTTTTATGGGGAGGAAAATTGTATCTACCTATGCCTTCATCTTGGTGGGAAGTCTACAAGAACCTAATTTAAACTGAGGGTTTGGGAAGGCCAATTTTGGGGCTGAAAGCAGGCCACAGGGTGGCTGGGTAGAGTGAGCCAGAGTAAGAGAGGTTAGGGTGAGGTAGGAGAGGAGATGAGGGGAGGGTGAGCAGAGGAGAGCAGGAAGGAGAGGGGAGAGGAGGAGAGCCAGAAAACACAACTGTGAGATTTGATTAAATTGCTCATCTTCTTTGAAACTCAATTTTCTTTTTATGCAATGTGGATAGTAGTAACAGCTTCAGGTGGTTGCTCTCAGGGTTAAATGATATTGTATTTGAATTATACTTAATGCACACCTAGTATAATAAGTATTTACTACCTGGTGGCTATAAATAATAATATCTTTCTAGAGTTTACATTCTGACGAGGTGTTAGTATTCACCTCAAGAAAGGAAATAAGTAAAGAGAGGCTGATAGTTTGTTTAAAGGGCCTTAGACAGAAATTCCATATTTACACTAACTTCAGAAACAAATTATTTATTGTAGTCTCAACTGAAGGAAAAGGCAAGACAAAACATCTCAATGTTTTCCAATTAGCAAGCAAACTTAAGTGACATCTCGGTGAGGTTATAGAATAAAGACACTGAAGTTATAGAGAATGATTAATACAATTTTTCATAATGTACATCTGGCACGTAAAGCCTCAAGATTGAGATTAGCTGTTAGATAAGAGGTGTCAAAGACAGGAAGCTTCTAAACACTGGAGGAGTTAGGGAAACAATTGCTAACTTGTTAGCCAAGATATCTTCATAACAAGACACAGAATAATTACAAATAGATAGGAAGTGACCTTTAATGAGGATTAAGGTTTATAATTTTGGTCGCTCGAAGGTAAGTATCTGATAGATATTTCAAATGTTTATCTTTATCTGACAAGATGTGGATGAATAAATCATGACTGTGCCTCCCCAGTGCATCTTGGCCAACTGGCTCCTATGTTTTCCAGCTTCTTCTAAAGCTCATATTTGTGTTCTGGGTTGATTTTGAACCAGAGCTAATTTTAAAAATATGAAGTGTATAGTTTTCTATTTTTACAAGAGGTGAGAGAAATTCCACCTATACTTTTCCCAACAGGCCTTTGTTTAGCAATAGTAAAGTGTTATTATGATAAAGTAAATAAGTTCAGGCAGGTGTTTTTATCTTTGGTATGCTAACCTTAAAGATGTGACTAGAGGGGAAGAAGCCTTTCCATTCTGTTCATTCATGTACTCATCCATCCATCTGTCCATCTATCTATCCATCCCTCCATCTACCCATACATTCATTCATTTATTCAACTTACATTGGCTGATTATCTATTCGACAGACATTGATGGGGGTGTTCATCATGTGTAGGAAATGTGCTTGGTGTTAGGGATACAAATATCATTGGTTCTAGGTTTTGCCCTCAAACCCATGACCTTGTAGCTGAATCATTCATTTATTATTTTTCAGTGTGTATTTTGTGAGCACCTATTCTGTGCCAGTGAAGACGCAGGGCCTGCCCTCATGGAGCTTACAGCGCAGTGGCGGACCTCAAATGCAGTGTAGAAGGGAAGGGCTGTGCTTTCCAAAGGGGGCATGCGGCTGCAGGGGGTATTCAGAATGATTCATGAGAGGTTCAGGAGGAAGATATTTGAATTTTTATTTACCTGAATCTCATCTTAATTCATATTTTTGTGTCTCATCTTAATTCACATTTTATGTAGATTTGGTATACCATCCATACATAAGTAATATTCAAGTTTACTCCATAAATTCACTCTCGTAAGTTTGCATAAACGAAAACATATGCGGCTCTCAGGTTTCAAGCCTAGATTTCGGTCCTAGATGGACTTGTGAGTTTGAAGGTGGGTTCTGTCCCTCGCTGCCTGTGGGGCCTTGGCCGACAGTGACTCCTCCTCTTTCATAAGATTGAGCTAAGGACCGCGTGAGTGCCGTTAGCGAAGTGCTTCCATTGTGTCTGTTTACATCGAGTCCTCAAAAAATGATGACTAATGCTGCTATTGTTATTAGTCATGTGATAAATACTAAAATTGGGGTGTCTTCAAAGTTATACAGAAAATATTGAGAAGGGACTGATGAAGCAATGGCCCTTACTACCATAAAGCTATTATAAGTTATTGGGGTTAGTTTATGTATAATATGTACCAAGATCCTTAAAAATTTTAATTCACTTCAATCCAGATGTTTCCCTTCCAAGAACTGATCCTAAAGAAAAACTGGAAATTCCAACAGACTTGTAATAGTGACAAATTGGAAAAATAACTAAATGTCCAAATGTAGAACAGTTTGATTAATTTACAGCTTTATAATGGAATACTGTGCATGGTTTAACATTTTAAAGAATTCTGAGAACATACTAATTTTAGTGAAGAAGAAAGGGTGTAAAGTTTTAGTGTGACCCCAATTATGTTTTTGAGGAAAAGCATGCTATTGGCATTAGTCTACATTTATTTTTGGATGCAGTTTTGGTGGAGCCATTTCAACCCAGATGTTGAAATGCTTCAGAGTGATGAAATCAGCTTAGCATATACAACATTTGAGAATTTAGTATGTTGGTCTGATATATGAAGTCTTCACACTCACCTAACAGGTCATATTTTACTGGTCTCAGCAGGAAGCTGGGTTCAGGTAATGAGGAATGCAAGCTTCATACCTGGACAAGAGGTCCCAGGAATGTGTTTTTGATATTAACTTAGTTCATGTTGTCAAATGATATTCAGAGGATTGGTCAATGAATAGGCATTAATTCATTCTGTGTTCTTCTTAAAAATTATCCTAAAAAAGCCAAACTCCAGAGAGATGTCTGCTTGGACTCTGTGGTTTTGAGCTTTCTACAGAAGGGTTTTTACTGAATGAGGCTCAGCATTTCCCCGCTGGATTATCTCACGGGTGTTGCCATGTTGTCATGCTTTCCTGTAGTGAATAGGTGTGCTGTCACTGAGACACTGGTTTGCTTTGCCTTGTGGACTGGGTGACTCATGGCGATCTGCTTGGAAAGTTATACACTGTGGCCCCCACTAGCTAGGGGACAGCACCAACAGCATGGGTATGACACGCATTTCCTCTTGTTCTTAGCTTTACATTTTTTTTCCTTTAGTGCTGTTTGCTTACTTTTTGTTTTTCTTGGTTTGACATTGGGTAGGAAATAAACACACAACTTTGGACGGAAGTTCAAGTCATTCTCTGAAATCTAGACCTTTGGTAAACTGTAAAGATTAGGGGAAACCCTAATGGGGCCTATCAGTTATTGGAAAGTATGTTCCAGAACACCCATAGACTCAAATGGAAGGCCAGTTTTCTCTTGTCAGGACTGATGGTTATATGATACAGCCATGGTCTCTGGTTTGTCAGTCTGAGGGACAGTGATACAGCCATGGTCTCTGGTTTGTCAGTCTGAGGGACAGGCTGAGGTGGGGCAGAGTGGCAGAACCAACCCATCACCAGTGCAGAGGGCTCGACAGACGTCAGCCAAGTGGGTCAAGTGGGAGGGCTAAGATATCAGTAAAAACAACATCCGTGCATCCATCCATCCTACAAATGGTTATTAAGCATTTGCATTGTGAGGTGCTGAGTAGATGCTAGGTATAACATAGCGAACACCACCGTCTTTGGAGGGAGTGAGACATTAAATACTTAGTTACACATATGGTTTATTTGTTATTATTGTGCGAGGTGCTGTGCAGGAGGAACACAGGTTGCTATGAGGACAGTGGAAAGAAAGCAGCGTGGTTAGTGGGAATTCTGATTGCTCAGGTTCTAAAGGAAACTGGGCTGAGGAAAAGTGATTTAGAAGACTTTCTAAAAATTTTTTTATTTATTTTTCAACTACGGTTGACATTCAATATTGCATTAGTTTCAGGTGTATGCCATAGTTGTTAGACATTTATATGACTTGCAAAGTGAATCCCCTGATAAGTGGATTGGGTAGAGTTTTCAACTGTAACCAGGAGAAGAGGGAGAGGATTACGATTAAGGTGTATACAGCGTCCCTTGATTTTCTTGTTGGAAATCTCCGATCCCTTCTCTGACCTTCCCCAGCTGCCTCCTGCTGAGTTCCTAGGTCACGGAGGAGAGAGGATGAGCTCTGGTTCTAAAGGAAGGGGTTTCCAAGCAGGAGTCTGCCCACCTCAGTCTGTCCTGTAGAGCAAGCTGAGGGCATTCTTGCCGTCTTCCTGTAATGACAGCTGGTAAGTGTTGCAGTGTAAAGTTTAAAATCTGCCTGTAATCCTATTTATTCTGGACACAAAAGAGGAAAATCAATTCTAAAAACTTAATTGTGGATCTTGTAAGTATTCTTATAGGAAGGCTACTGATTGTTTGATTTCACTGAAAAGTGAAACCTCCAGATTACATATTGCTAATGTGCTCGCCCAACCCCGCCCGGCTTCTCATTCTTTCCAAAGCGGGTGTCTGCGGAGGCCTCGGCAGGAGTGCGGGGCTGGACGCCGCGCCTTACTTCTCACAGAAGACGTGCTGCTGGAGATGATGGCGCAGTGTCGTTTTTACCGAGCTTTCTTCGGGCAGAGCCAAGGGCCGCTTCGGAAGAGAAAGCAAGGATTTGATGCCATGTGAAGGTTACTCAGGTCATTTTCTTTCTCTGGCTTGCCTTTTATTATTTGGAGGTCGTTTTTTACAGTTAACAAAAACATTGAAAATCATTGAATTGTTTTCATTTTTGAAGATTCTTACTATTTTGGCTATAATTTTATTTATATTCCATTTATTTTAACGGTGAACTTCATGTCCTAAATGTAGTCAAAATGTAGTTGCACAGCAAACGCATTCCTAATATTGCTGGAAACTCAGTGATTCCTTCTCCTCCTGCCTTATTAGTGATGCTGAGGTTCAAGTCCAGGGTTTCCTGTGGCCTCTGCAGCCAGGAAGGAATTCACAAACATAGGATTCAGTTTCTTAAGACTGAAGATTAGGATGTGAAAATTGAGAACCTAGTAAATTGGATGCTTCCAACATGCTTTCAGTTGTCTTTAGGTTAATTAATTAAGAAATTAGTTTTAATACTAAAATCAGTCACTTCAGAGATAATGATTTTGGTGGGCATCCTTCAGACCATTAAAAATACTTTTTGTGTTCATACTTAGGCCTGTAGAAAATATATTATTTTGCTTAACATTGTATTTTAAGAACAAAAATGGTATCATACTGTAAAGAGAGACTTAAAAGTAGCAAGAGAAAAGAACTTAGTCACCAAATGGTTGTCAGATGGGAGGGGGGAGGAGAAGTACAAATAGGTAGTTTCAGAATAGCCAGGAAATGGATCAGCCAAAGAATTTATATGCATGACCCATGGACATGTACGATGGTGGGAGGATTGCCTGAGGGAGTGCAGGGTGCTGGGTGGAGGGAAAAGGTGGAAAAATCAGGACAACTGTAATAACATAACCAGTAACATGTAATTAAAAATAATTTACTTTATTTTAAAAATAGTATGTTTATGAGACCTGTCCATGTTGCTCCAAATCAGTCAGTTCTTTTACCTGCTTTCCAGAGTCCCCTCTTATGGGCGGGACTGTGTGGGTACACCATATCTGACTGGCCTACGGACGCTAGAAACTACGAACATTCGTGTGGAATTAAGAGTAGAATTGTGGGTCATAGGGTGTATGCCCAAGTGTCCGGCAGTGACAGGGACGTAGATCCTATCCATTCATTGAACATACTTAACACTTATTTTTAAAAATTATACAGCACATAAAAATACAATAAAGATTACATTAAATTAAAATTTTTTAAAAAAGTTTACAGCACAGAAAAGCAATCATTGCTTTCAGACTCAGTACCGGTTCTTTGATACTTGCTAATAGAATTTCCTTGTTTGGCCTAAACTGCCCTATTTTTATTTTCATAAGAACAGTCTCTACTCATAGGGTTGCTGTGGAGGGTGAACGGGAATGGTTCCCGGTCCAGTAAACATGACTTGTGATGTGTATATGGATTAGTCCTTGAAAACTCCCAAAAGACATGGCATCTAAGTTTTTCAAACTGCAGCCCCTTTCCATCCAGTGAAAAGACTTATTTAAAAAAAAATTTTTTTAGTAGAGCAATTGTATTAGGAATATTTTAGAATGCTATATTTTTTTTCAATAGAGATATTGAATCGGAAGGGTTTTTCAGTGAGTAAGAGTGATACCAAAGACAAAAGAGATGTGAAAATAATAGACCAGCTTTTCCACAAAACTTGAGTTTATGCAGAAATGTTTTCTTCCAAATGTGTCCCCACCACGGCCAAGATACAGACTCTTGGATTTATCCCCTGGACCCACACCCTTCACCCTGCTCCCTGCAGGCCCTGGGGAGCCCAGAAACGAAGTGCAGGTGTAAGAAAAAAAGCAGGAGAGCCAGGGAAGCCCTTCAAAGTAGGGAGAAGAACTGATGACTGGTTAAAAATGGCCTGGAGCCAAAAATGGCCTGGTTAGGTTGGAGAAACAGTTTTCAAGACTGGATTTACACACTGCAGCTTAGGCAAGGAACTTTGCTTGTTAGTAGACGTTGAAGACTAGGGATGAAGGTCTTGGAAGGGGTTGCTTTCCCGGGCGTAGGAAGCCTGAAGAGGGAGGGAGGGAAGGAGAGGGACAAGGAGAGGGAGAAAGAAAGAGGAGGAAGAAGAGGAGGGGAAGCGGAGGAGGGAAGAAGGAGGAGACACATTCCACAATGCAAGAGCCTCAGTCACACAATTGTGCGCTGCAGTTTGGAAAAAGGCTGGAACAAAGGAAAGCATGTGAAGGACAGAAAGATAGGAATGGACTTTGGAGGTTTTGTGTGTCAGAAGTAGGCAGTCATTTCTTCTCATTTTTATGTCTCGGGGATAATATGACAACTAAATACCATACTAGCAAGACTGGCCCCAAGACATTGTTCCTAGGTCAGATAATTGGCCACATTGTGTGGTACATTATGAGCACGCTCATATATTCTTTATGCCGTTGAGCTTTGAAACCATCCTGTATTCTGAAAAGACGGTGAGCCACCCTGTGAGGCAATTTCAATCATTATCATAATAATATCAGTAACAGAATCAAATCATATGCAGCTAGCTTTCTAAAATTAACATGAAATTGCTTCATGGGTTAGCTGAAAGGTACCTAATAATAACTTAGATTATCCTCATGTAAGGACAAATGGATGAGTTTTTTATCTTGCCATTTTTGATAGGGTAAAATTAGTGTTTTTTAAAAAGTGAAGATTGTTTAATACTTATAGAAGAAGTTGAAGGATTTTCAAAAAATTTTACAAACTCCAGGAGAGCTTAATTAAGAAAGCAGAACCGCTGATATGGACGCCGTCACACACCTTTGGGTCTTCTGTGCTACCTAGGTTGTTTCTTTGTCCTCACTTTCTTCTTAAAGACACTGCATAGCAGAGTTTATCATGTTTGTTTATTCTTGTTCTTGCTACTTTTTATAATTTAAAGGGATAATGTTAATCCTTCTGATTATGAAAGTAATACATGGCCATAGTAAAGAATTTAGAAAATATAGAAACACCCAATAAAGAAGAAAACAAAATCTAGGTCTTATAACTAAAAGATAGCCACAGTTAACATTTTCTTTCCAATATTTTTCTTATTTTTAAATGATATTTAATTATACAAATAATGCATACATATATACTTCTTGAAAAAGCAAACCATTGTCCCTCCCTCCCCACCCCAGTTCCAATTCTACTGTCAGACCCAGAGGAAAAAGTACTGTTATTAAAGTGGTGTGTGCCCTGGCTGGAGTAGCTCAGTGGATTGAGTACTGGCCTGTGAACCAAAGTGTTGCTGGTTCAATTCCCAGTCAGGGCACATGCCTGGGTTGTGCGCTGGGTCCCCAGTAAGGGGCGCGTGAGAGGCAACCACACATTGGTGTTTCTCTTCCTCTCTTTCTCCCTCCCTTCCCCCCTGTCTAAAAATAAATAAATAAAATCTTTAAAAAAAGGTGTGTGTTCTTTCATCTTTTACTTTTAGCCCCTCTAAAAATATTTGGATAAAAGGTATAGTGCTTTTCCTTTTGTGTGTTTTATGAAAAAGAGTATCGGACTGTAAATCTATACTTTCTTATCTTGGAGATATTACTATGTCCAAACATACAGATCTGTCTCATAATATGAAAATGCCTCTGTTTAGTAATTGCCCTGTCACAGGAATTTATATTGTTTCAACCCTTCCCCCTTTTTTGCTATTTGAATTAATAATAAAATGAACACCTTTATACATGTCCTCATACACATGTGTGAATATTCTTCAAAAGGAGTTAACTGGGGAGTAGAGTTGGTCAGTCAGTATTAACAGTAAAAATTTTTTAAAAGATTTTATTTATTTATTTTTAGAGAAGGAAGGGAGGGAGAAAGAGAGAGAAAGAGAAACATCAATGTGCGGTTGCTGGGGGCTGTGGCCTGCAACCCAGGCATGTGCCCTGACTGGGAATCGAACCTGTGACGCTTTGGTTTGCAGCCCGAGCTCAATCCACTGAGCTACGCCAGCCAGGGCAACAGTAAAAATTTTAATAGATATAGCTGAATTGGTAGGGCGTCCAAAGGGTATAACCATTTTATATGCCTGGTAGCTACATAGGAAAACAACTTTTTCTTTATACTTTGCTAACACCTAACCTTATAAAGCCTTTCATTTTTTCTCAAACAGATGTATCAAAAATGGTGTGTCTTTGTTTTAATTCGTATTCTCCTGATTATTGAGGAGATTGAACATCTTCTCATTTGTGGTTGACCATTCCTATTTCTTTTAATGGGAATTCCATCTATCCGTCCATCAATCCATCAATCCATCCATCCTTCCATCCATTTTTATTGGGTTGTTTGTGATTTTCTTACTAATTGTAGATATTTAAAAATATTCCAGGTTCTAATCTTTGTCTGATACAGTGTTCACTTTTAAAATCTATTGCATACTGCCAAATTCCTTTCTGGAGAGTTTGTACCGTTTTCTGTTTCCACAAGCAGTGTTCTGGCATTTCTCTCTCATGCAACTCTCTCTGCATAGACTGGACTCAACTATTAAGTATATTTCAAATGTTGCTAAGTTTTAAGATCAGATATTATAATTTGTATGTAATCGATGACCAGTGAGGTGGGATACTTTTCCCCTTATTAGCCATTTGTAGTATTTCTGATATTTATTAGCTTTCTACATGATTTTTCTTTTAAGACATTGGTTTCTTATTGGTATGAGCAGATTCTTTATATACTAAAGTTTTGACTATATTACTTTTGAAATATTTTTCCAGTTTGCTGTTTCACTTTAAATTCTTTTTACACATTTTTAATGAATAGAAGCTTTAAAATGTGCTTGTCATGTGATTTTTTGATGTTCTTCTATTGCTTCTATTCTTAGAAAGGTCTTTCATCACAAGATAAATATGAATTTTGAGTACTTTTTATGATTGCATTTTTAATATTCAATATTTTAAATCCATCTTAAATTTATTCTGCCTTATAATGGGTAATGCAACTCCAGCCTTTCTTCCCTTTTCCTTCAGTAATCGGCTGCACTATGTATTGACCAATAGCTTCTTCTCCTACTCTTTCTGGACCATCTTTTTTCACACACTAAGTTCTTCTGAGGACTAGACACTGTGGACTGTTCTGGGGTCACATTGATCTTCCTGTTAATTTCCTGCTGAGTATCATATTCTTTTAGTTAGGTATTTTTCAAAATGGAAATATTTTTAAAGGACATTAAAAAAAATGCCCCTAAGCCACCAAAGAGGCATTTAGTTAAAAAGAAAAATCTAGACACTTGTAGTTTAAAAATGGTCACATACAGTTAGCACTTCTCCTTTCTATTCCTGGAAACTAGCCACAAGCAACAAAGAAAATGAGACACAAACTTCATTTTTTGACATGACTGAGAGATGGCTGCCATTCCAAATCACAAAGTGGAAGGTCTTCCCAGAGCAGTGGCGGCTGAGTGCATGCGGGAGGTTCTACAGCCGCAGAGGAGAAGGAACTGGGAAAGCTCGTTTTCCAAAGACAGTGGCAGACTTCGAGAAGTCCATCAGAAGTTACATGTTTGTGAGAGAAGACGGAGGTGTGTGGGCTGGCAGTGGGAGCTTCTCTGTACCTCCCTGCGTTCCCCAAAAGCAGGAGAGCGGGGAGGGCTAAGTAAAAATCACATGGCAAGCCAGATCTGTAGGAAGCTCTGGGGCATGGGCTCTCGGGAGGTCTGCCTTGTGACAACAGCCTCCAGTTGCTTCGCTCCTTGGGCTGGAATGATGCACAGGTCAAGTGAAGTTGTACACAAAGTGCCATGTCTCAGGGAAACTCCTGCTTGGCTGGAACAGGCATGACCCTGCTCTGTCACACCTACTTGCACACACACCTCTTCCACACCCAGGGCAGCAGAAGCTCACCTCCTGCTCAGCAACCTAAGAGGAAACAGCACAGGAATTATCTGAGACTGTGACAGCAGCAGCAATAACATCCACAAGAAAGGGGTGTGGTGGGGGTGAGGAATAGGAAAAATATGACAGATGAAGAGTATCTATCAGAAATTGTGGCTATGATGCAAGAAAAATTGTGACCAAACATTTCATCATACATAAAACAATTGAAAGAAGCCGATACTTATCTGAAGCGTGTTCAGAAAGCAGAGAACGAGGACCTCAAAAAGATATGACAAAGAGGAAAGAGGAGATGAAATGTGATCTGGCAGAGCTCAGAAGAGACAAAAAGAGTGGAACACTACCACAGAAATAACAGCAAGATTGTCAGGTACCCAGGGAGATAGGCAGGCATCCAGAAGGAATGAGAGGAAAAAAAATGACATGGCAATAAAGAATTAGAACGGATAGGCAGAAAAGAATGAACTGGAATATGTGTGAAAGACATTAAGCCATGTCTGTTAGAGCCTTCTGAAAACTACCAGCATGAGAGAGGAAGAAAGGCGAGCAGCAGTGTAAGCATTTTGATTTCTCTCCTCTAATAACTGGGAGCTACAGTTGCAAGACAAGTATTTAGAATTATAATATAAAGACCCAAAATTAGAAATTGGAAGGGAGGGATGAAAGAGGTAAGGAAGAGGAGATAAACTACTGTAGCAAATTAGTAGATATAACCTAAATAGTGGGATGCAAAGCATCTAAAAGGTGTTATTTAAAGTTATAGTTATAGCCCTGGCTGGTGTGGCTCAGTGGGTTGAGTCCTGGCCTGCAAACCAAAGGGTCCCCAGTTCGATTCCCAGTCAGGCATGTGCCTGGGTTGTGGGCTGGGTCCCCAGTGGGGAGCACATGAGAGGCAACCACACGTTGATGTTTCTCTCCCTCTCTTTCTCCTTCCCTCCCCCTCTCTCTAAAAATAAATAAAATCTAAAAAAATTACATTATAGTTATAAACCTGAAACTAGAACAAAAATACAAAACTTCCTAATTATCAGGCGAAACACACAAAATATAGGAAAGCAGACAAACACCATAGAGAAAGATTTTGAAAGAGTGATTAAGAAGCATAACATAAAACAATGCAGCAGAACTAAGAGCATGATTGTGATATTAACAGGTATAATTGTAGTAAAGTCATCCAATAAGGGGAACAGAATTTTAGAATGGATCACAAGCAAAACCCAACTTTATTTATAAATGAGACTTCTGAAACAAATTGATACAAAAAGGTTGAAAATAAAAAAGATGGAACAAAGGTATATGTAGTCGGATGCAAACAAAAGAAACCAGGGATCATGATCTCAATATCTGAAAAGGTTGAACTTCAAGCAGAGAGGATTAGATGAGACAGATAGTGGCACATTCTGATGCTGTGTGGTAAAATTCATACTGAAGTTATGAAAGTTCTGAATCTGTGCCCTGGCTGGTGTGGCTCAGTAGATTTAGTGCCGACCTGAGAACTAAGAGGTCCCTGGTTTGATTCCCAGGCAGGATACATGCCTAGGTTGTGGGCCAGGTCCCCAGTAGGGGGTGCGTAAGAGGCAACCACACATTGATGTTTCTCTCCCTCTCTTTCTCCAACCCTCCTCTCTCTAAAAATAAGTAAATGAAAAAAAATCTGCAGAATTTATATTTAAAAAAAGTTCATTCTGAATCTGCACCAAGTAAAATGGTACCAGCATTCATAAGGCAAGAATACAAGTGCTATACGGCGGTAGAGAATTGTAGCAGTAATAGGAGATTTTAACTCACTGCACAGCTGATGCTAGAGGAAAATGACAGTCAATTCTAGAAGGTGCCTAATTAAAATAATGAATAAGGTGGAACTAATTGATACATACTGAACTCCAAGCTCTGAATACAGAGGATACACCTTCCACTTAAGTGTCCATGGGACATAAAATGGAGCATTCATAGAAACCTCAATAAATTCCCTGAAATAGAAATTACAGAGCAAGGACAATGGTGAAAATACATAATGCCTGGCACAGTAAGGGCCCTTTCCAGTCTGAAAGGCTCCAGTTCTGTGTGGACAGTGGTCAACCACACTGGTATGTACCGGTGAATATCATCCCTGAATGCAGACAGTGTTCTCTGAGCACAGTGCAGTCGTGTAGAAGCCCATAACAAACCCAGGAAACGAAGGGCCTTCACCACAACAAAGCTCTTCACTTGGGTCAGAGAAGTCCAAACCAAATTAAAGTTTACCTGGAAGACAACCATCCAGAACACTCCATAAGGATCTGTAATTAGAAAATATGGGCTAAGAGGAAAAGCTTCACTGTAAATAAATATGCTCCTGTATTCTTTCAGCTTTCATAAATCTCTTTGTTTATGATAAGGGATTGGCTCACGCACTAATGGAGGCTGGGAGGTCCCAAGATCCGCAGTTGGCAAGCTGGAGACTCAGGAGAGCTGATGATTTCAGTTCCACCCTGAGTCTGTGTCTGAGTCAGGAGGAGACTGATGCCCAGGCTTCAGGCAGAGAGCACAGATGCTCCCGCCCAGCCTTTTTGTTCCGTCCGGGCCTTCCTGGATTGGATGAAGCCCACCCCTGTTGGGAAGGGCAGTCTGCTTTACTCAGTCAACCAATTCAAACACTAATCTCATCCAGAAACACCCACACAGACACACCCAGCCTCCATCACGAGGATCTGGAGAACTTGTGACTGAGTCAAGCGTGAGCATGAAATTAACCACCATAGCTAAGGGACGTATAATTTCTGAACAAATGGGAAAAAAATGATTTTAGTTGGAGGACTGAATATTTAAAAGATGTCTATTCTCCTTAAATTTATTTATAAAATTAACACAATCCCAATAAAAATACCAACAGGGTTTTCTTTTGGCATTTGATAAGTGGATCCTGAAATTCTCGTGGTAAAATGCATGAGAAAGAGTAGCCGGATGTTCTGAAAGAGAAGCCCTACCACGTCCTGGAATACACAGGTGAACTCTGAGATGCCTCGTCAGCCTCGCCCCGTCGTCCTTCATCCTTGTCTGTTCTTCAGCCTCACCGCCTTCTCTGGGGCCCTCGATCGCACAGGCTGTCCCCCTGCCACAGGGCCCTGCTTGGACTTATATCAGTGATGTGCCTAGTTCCTGCCTCAGTAACTTTTGGTTTTTAATTCCTACGTAACCATCACTTCTTTAGAGTAATCTTTCCTTTCTTGAGTAACAAAGGAACTCAAGAGTTAAAGATTTCAGCTTCAGTCATAGTTGGTAGGCCTAAGTGATTCATGTGTGTGGAAGGCTGTTATTCCAGGAACTGGAATGCAGGGCTCTGGGAGTGAACAGGCAATTCCGCCGTCGTGCCCCGCGGGGTCTGGAGGTGGTGCCTGCGCCTTGTGTTTCAGGGAGGGGAGGTCTGCCACGTGCAGATAACGAGTTGTCAATCCGCAGAGAGAGGAGTACTCTGAAAATAGATCGCAGCAACTCGTACTCAAGTAACCTTTCTTCCAGACTCCTTACCTACCCTTTCTTCTCCTCACAAAAAGGTCGGTTTGAGATGAGGTGTTTACAGGGATTTTTGAGGGCACATAACCCACAGTCTTTTCAGATTGCCGGCATCTGAATGAAGCGTCCATAAAGATTCGATCCTTGTCTTTACTTATTGGTCCTGGTAGTGACACGCAGCACAAAGGCCAACTTTTCTGGTTTCACTTGCGTTCATTTCAGTTTGTAATTACGCAGTCATTAATGTGGTTTTCTGTTGAATGATGTTCTTATTGTTAGACTGTAAACTCAGTGCCTGACCCAGGGTAGGCTTTCATGAAATATTTACTGATAAATAATCTCCAGTCTGTGGACATGGACCTAGCTAGAAACAGTCTTCTATTCTCAGTGATCTAGTCTCTCTTCCAATGTCAGAGATAATGACATCGTAATGTATAGTTTATGTCACTAATGGACGTTTGAAGACGTTCACGCTTCTGGTAGTGTTCTGCATTCGACTGTAACCTCCTGAAATGAAGGGCTATATCCAGACTATCTTCTGTGTCTCTGAATATTATGACTAGTGGACACAATCTGTTTTCATAAGAAGCAGATGCAAAATTATGGTGTGAGTACATCATCACCTAAAAGTTGATGTTAGTCACTGGAAGAAATAATCATAGCTATTCAAGAACTTATTTTCTTAATGAATTTTTGTAAATTGTATGCCAACTATTAACTATAGATCCAAACTCTCATAAGTGACCTAGATTCTCACACATGGCAGATTTCAGAAAATACTGCTTCGGTGGTCAGCACAGAGAAGCTCCTTCTGAGCACTGAGTGAGGGCGACCAGGATGTGGTTCTCTTCTTAGGCGCAGTTAAATGTTTTCTCCTCACTCCCCAGGAGTACTTACCTACCATCTTCTTGGATATGTTATGATTGGCAAACGCTGGCTATTTGCTAAGTGCCCTGAAGGTTTTGTTTGGCGTTTTGTGGACTGAAACACTCTGGCCATGACGACACTTGTTGAAAAGTTAAGGGCTTTAGAATGACTTTTGCCTTCGTGAGTATTTCCAAACAGTAGTCGTTGGCAGTTGAGTGGCTGGGCAGTCCTAAGCAGGTTTTACTGGCGTGTCCCTGGAGGCCACTTAGATAATTCCAGGAAACCTTCCTGTAATGGACCCCTTTCATATTCCTTCAGAAATGAGTGGCTTTCTTGTATGTCTCTCTCAAAGACCACAGGCCCTTGGGAACTCCATGGAGGTAGGAGTAAGTATGTGTTTGAGCTGAAGGAAGAGGTGTTATGGTGTTAAGACAGAAACAGAACCCGAGGTTGTAGGCTGCGACCCACAGGCCAAACCCATCAAATCTGCTCTGCAGCTGTGTTTATTTGGGTCAAACGGTGTTTCTTTTTTAGTTGCCAAGCTGCAAAAACTGGGAATTTTTATTTCAAAGAGCCTGGATATATCACTTGTCTTGAAAAAATTGGAATAGTTTGGCCAGGCTGGGATCCACATTTCTGCACTGGCAGTCATCGGTAGAGTGGAGGACTGTCCCCTTCTTGGGGCATTGGGGCAAGGACTCCTCAGGCACCAGGACATCTCTGGTCTCAGGCACTCACTTGGGCCCTCATGACCCGGAGGGAGGCTGTGAGGTTGAGGATATGTGGCGTAGCAAGTAGTTACGCAGGAGGCAGCCCCCTAGTTCCTCGCGATGTCCCATTGTGTCTCTTCTGACTGTCCTTTGTCCACTAAAGGTTCTGGTCAGAGCTCAGATAGCATTTGAGTGGGGGGTGAAGGGGAAGAACACCTCAAAACTGACAAAGGCCAGTTCTTAAATGCCATCCTGGGGGAGTCCATCGTTGATTCCTGGGCTGCATCCTGGCTCCCTTAGCGTTTTGAGAATGAGAATGAAATGATCTGAACAAAAACACTTCTCTGGGTGGTGTTTGCAACACATCCGGACTACAAAGAACGCGTCTGTATTTAATCTGGCTCTGCACAGCTGCACAGAGAAGATTGTTTTCACTCTTCTTTATGTTTTGTCTTTTGGGGAACCCTATCAGGAAATTTGTGATCATCTTTTGGAAGCCCCGGTCACGCGGGAGCAATTAAAGCACTATCGGAATGTGGCAGAGAACGCCCGCAGTGACCTTGCGGCAACTTTGGTCAAATTTGAATGTGCTCAGTCCGAGGTAAGATTATGTATCTTCATAACTCAGAAAGGGAACATTTTAGCTTCTTGTGAAGTAGAACACAGAAGCAGTTACAAACAGAACACAGATTTAGACCTTTGCACAGTTTATACTTATTTCCTTACTGTGTGCCTTCCTCCTGGTTGTAGAGAATTCCTGGAAGTTTGTGCATTTGCTATGCTGCACAGAGAGGCTGGATTCTAGATTTCAGAGAAGGTCCACAGCCTTGAGAGACCTGGGGGCACCCGAGCACTTTGGGCCGAAGCTGCCTGGGCTTTGGAGGACTTTCAGTATCTTTCGGAATATGTTCCTGTACTGTGGATTGCTTACAGTTTGGGGCTCACAGGATAGAATTCTTGTGATAGTTCTGATTGGCTGGGGGAAATTCTAGGAAGATGACTGGAATCCATCTGCCCCCTGGGCTGGAGCAGGTCTATTGTGGAAGTTCTGACGGAGTCTCTTCAGACCCACTCTGCTCTCAGCCTGGTGGCCTCGTGGGGTCTAGGCTTACCTGTGGGTAATTATCAGTTTCACTGGGCTTCCAGGACCTCACTGAAAGAAAGACGAGTTGATAATGTGTGTGGGAGACAGGCAGGTAGGATAAATGTATGATGCATACTCACAGTTCCAAAGAAGTACATGAGTTCACCAAGGTTTCTTACAGGGTGGACTTGATATTTTAATTGGGCATGTACATCATTCAGCAATTTTCATGTCACAAAATTCATAAAAGTTAAAATGTTTCCTTTGTATACATCCTATAATGACTTTCCTTTTCTCCCATATTTTGCCGAGAAATCTGAATATTATTTTTCTTTATCACCCACAATGAAGGTTCAGAAGACATGTGGGAGAAACGCAGTGATATATTGAATAGCCTATGTTTACTTGGGAAACAGTTGTGGCCATAAAATTACAAATAGCTTGTAGGTTCTTTGTTTCATTTCAGCAGTGATAGCAGCAATACAGATTTAGAAAATAGGTTGCCGTTGCAAAATATTTTATTGCCTTTTGCAAAATACACCACAAGTGTCTCTTGAGTGAGACTAAATTACCACAAGACATTGCTCAATTGGTTTTGGGAAAAAAAATCAGAACAAAACAGAACATGAAGTCCATTATTTAGGGCATAATTTCCCATCTGGTAATACAGATACAAATATGAAAGAAAGAAAAAGTGGATTATTAAGTCATGAATTAAAGAGTGAAATTTTAAATTACGTTTTGGGGTTCCTTGAAGGTACTTCAAACTTATGCCGCTGCAATCTATTTGTCTTTTTATTTCTTTTCCATGTTAGCTTCGAGAACTCCGATCCAAAATGCTTTCTAAAGAAGCTTCCTGTCAAGAATTGAAAGCTGAAATGGAGAAGTACAAAGAGAACAATGCCAGAAAATCATCTCTCCTCGCCTCTTTGAGAGACAGAGTTCAGGAGCTGGAGGAAGAATCCGCAGTGCTCTCCGCGTCTAAGATCAGGACAGAAATCACAGCACGCGCTGCCATCACGGAGAACCAGGGGTTAAAGAAGAAGGCTGTAGAACTGGATGAGAAATTACAGTAAGGGCGTTTCAGTATATTTCTTAGTTGAGTCCTTGTTAAAATACCAGCAAGTGAGAGCAGGATGCGCATTTAGAAGTTCTGGATTTTGCATTGACACTTGATTTGAAAAAAAAAAAATGATTGACCTCAGATATGTATGGAGTGTTGAAATTTTTTCCCAAGTTCATTTCTAAATGTCACCAAGAGTCTTAGAAAACAGGCAACATCCTAAGCATTTTCTGTGCTATTGATTACGGCTGCAAATGCTAATATATACAATTTGGAAGATTTCCTCTAAGCAGAGGTTTAATCAGAGGTAGAGGTGGGGGAGTCCACAGAAGGAAGCATTGATTCAGAAGCTGCACACAAAAATACCCCAGAAGCCCAGACCACCCCAAACACTCCTCACTGGGTTTCATTGCCAGTTTATGTAGAGAGCTCATGAATCTAGGTTTTCCACAGTTGGCCCTGGCAAAATGTGATTACAGAGACAAAATTTTGCCAAATATAATGCACACTTTCTTGCCCAAATTTCTGAGGGAAAAATAAGGATGTACATTATACATAGCAAAATATAGTAGTTGTTCTTAAAATATACTTTTAAAATTGTACATGTAATAACTTTATTAATAAAATACTTGGTATTAATTCAGCCTATTCCGTCTTGGAAAAAAATCTAACACTTCCAGTTCCTGTCCCATTTCTCCTTCCCTTTACAGCAAAACTCCTTAAAATGTTTGTACATATTCACTCGTCCAACTTCTCTCCTCCTCTCTTGAATCCGCTCACTTAGCTGACCAGTGACCACACGTTGCAAATGAAATGACTTTCTCTTCGTTTCACTTGACCTACCGGTGCATCAGCCACAGTTGGTTTCTCTCCAAAGCTCTGTCCTTTGGCTTCTAGGGCCCTGCACATGCCTGCTCCCTCCCTTCCCTTTCCAGCGGCTTCGTCATGGTCTCTTTTGCTTTTTGCCTCTTATCTCCTTGACTTCCAAACATTGGAGTGCCCAGGGCTCAGTCCAAGAACCTCTTTTGTTTCTACGTCCACCCTCTTGGTGATCTCATCTAGTCTCATGACTTTAGAATGATCTAAATGCTAGTGACTCCCACATTTCTCTGTCTAGCCTAGATCTCTTCCCAGAATTCACGACCCACATATTTTTTAAAATATATTTTATTGTTTATGCTATTACAGTTGTCCCGTTTTCCCTCTTCTATTCCCTTCCATCCTGTTCCCCACCCTGCCCTCCGCCCCCCGCATCCCTCCCCCACTCTAGTTCATGTCCATGGGCATACATATAAGCTCTTTGGCTTCTACATTTTCTATACTATTCTTAACCTCCCCCTGTCTGTTTTCTACCTACCATTTATGCTTCTTATTCCCTGTACCTTTCCCCCCTTTCTCCACCCCTCACCCCCCTTCCCTGCTGATAACCCTCCACGTGATCTCCATTTCTGTTATTCTGTTCCTGTTCTAGTTGTTTGCTTAGTTTGTTTTTGTTTTGGGGTCTTTTTTTTAAGACTCAGTTGTTGATAGTTGTGAGTCTGTTGTCATTTTACTGTTCATATTCTTGATCATCTTTTTCTTAGGTAAGTCCCTTTAATGTTTCATATAATAAGGGCTGGGTGATGATGAACCTGTTTAACTTGACCTTATCTAGGAAGCACTTTATCTGCCTTTCCATTCTAAATATAGCTTTGCTGGATAGAGTAATCTTGGGTGTAGGTCCTTGCCTTTCATGACTTCCAGTACTTCTTTCCAGCCCCTTCTTGCCTGCAAGGTTTCTTTTGAGAAATCAGCTAATAGTCTAATAGGGACTCCTTTATAGGTAACTGTCTCCTTTTCTCTTGCTGCTTTTAAGATTTGTTCCTTCCCTTTCATCTCGCTAATGTAATGATGATGTGCCTCAGTATGTGCTTCCTTGAAGACCCACACATTTTACTACTTACTGGACATCTCCGTGTGGGTGTGCAATAGGGATCTCAGACTTCACGTGTCCACAAAACATGAAGCTCCTGGTGTTTCTGCAAAATCCTCCTACACATTTTCTCATCTCATTTAATGATCATTTTTTCATTCTGCTAGTAGATCAAGTCAGAAATCTTGGATCATCATTGGTTGTCTCTCTCTTTCACACTCCATGTCTGATCCTTCAGGAAATCCTGTCATCTACCTCTGCCTTCAAAATATCTAACTTTTGACAACATCCCATGGACACCCTCCTTACCATTAACCTGACCCAAGCAACTACCATTTTTCTCCTGGATGGTTACACCAGCCTCCCAAGTGGTTTTCCGGCCTCTGCCCGTGCCCCGTGAAGCCAGAACGATCCTGTTAAGGCACAGATTACATTCTTTCAGTCCTCTGCTGAGAGCCCCCCGACGACTCCTGTTCTCACTCAGGGTAAAGACAGTGTTTTCTAAGATCCGGACCTCATGTTGCTTCCATTCTCTCCCTTCTTCTTTCCAGTCCGGCCCTCAGACTTCTTTTCTGGCCCTTGAACACACCGGGTGTGGTCCTGCCCCAGGACGCTTGCACTTGCTAATTCCTCTTCCTAGAAAGCTCTTCCCTGCAGGGATTGCGTAGCTGCCTCTCTGCTGCCTTTGGGTCCTCACTCTGAAGCCGCCTCCTTGGTGAGGGCTTTGCGAGTGACCAGGTCTAAAATGTTACCCCACTCCCCCCAGATATATCTTACTCCTGTTTAATGTTTTTCCCCAGTCCTTTTAGAATGTACTATATATTCTACCCACATTATATTTTGGTTATTGTTTGTTTTCCCAACTAGACCATAAGCTCCAGGAGGGCAAGGGCATTTGTTTGTATTGTTTACTACTGTATCTTTAGCACCTTTAGTAGATCTTGATGCATAGTAAGTGCCCAATAATTATTTATTAAATAAATGAGTAATAAAAATGATACATGGTCATTATAACAGTTTTTAAAATATAGAAAAATTCCGAAAGTAAAGTCAAAATCTTATGATTCCCCAAAAGCTGTAGTTAACATTTGTTGAACAGATTTTCAGACAGATGTACATAAATGGCATCACATAATGATCAATTTTTATTGGATAATATTGTCGCTCTTTTAGAAAGTCATTCATTACATCATTTTTTATGGCCATGGGATTCCATTGCCTGAAATGTCATAATTTACTTAACCAGTTTTCTCTGCCATTTCCTGTAGCTGTTTAGGTTAGTTCCTCTCAAAAAATTATTCATATTTTCACCTGTTCATGATTATGTCCTTAGGATAGACTCCAGGAACTCCAGTGGCTGAAAGTGAAGTGCAAATAGAAGTGGAATAGTTTAGATACCCTTGGAATAGAGAAACAAGATTGGGATCTCGGGGTTAATGTATGGACTCTTCCATATAAATCAATCTGAGCCATAGCATTAAGTGTACCTTTCATGAGTCAGTGAGACTGAATAAATATTACCTTTCACATGCTGAAAACAAGAAACAAGAGATATATTGATGTTGGTCTTTTATTGTTATACATTTTTCTAAGTAGAAATATGATACGCTTTTGAGTCTATGCAATTATATGCTTTGTTAATCTTTGAATAGCAAGCAAGAATATGCAGTAAACACTCAATGTGGCAAAAAGGTAAAGCAATAATCATGTTTATTATCTAGAGTACTGGAAATGATACCAAATTACTGAAATGATTCTAATTTGCCTTTAAAATATGCCTATTTTTTGATGATCTCTTAGTGTCTAGCAATGAAAGCATGAGAAACAGGCTGTGCTAGCTCAGCAAACTGACCAGAGATTTGAAATCCAGTAAATATTCACAGCCGAGCGTAAATGGACCGATTTTCCTTGACTGGCTCCTTCTTCTATGCGTTAAAAACTGGTGTGTGAGAACTAATAGTGACCTTTGCTGGTGATGAAACACTTCTCTTTTCTGGAGAGCAGGAACGCCGCTTGCTTCTGATGTATTTTTTATTACGGTTATCCTTGGCCATGAACTAGAGAATGCCCTACATAGCCCTTGTAGATCATGGAAAATATAATAAGCATGGTCTCCTAGCACCGATGTGGCAGCGCTCTCCTGCTTCCCCAGGCGGCCTTGAGAGAGACCCATGGTGTGCGGATCCGTGTGTGAACTAGAGGCCGCTCTGCCCCTCGTGCAGACCCCAGAAGGTTGGGGGCAGCAGACAGAACCTGTCTCCCTCGCTGTTGCTAGATCTAAGATGCCATGAACATTTCCCTACGTTTCTGCAAAGTGTCCATGCCTAGAACTGCTTCCACGTTTCTCCTTCCTTTACAGGATCTGCATGGTAGTAATGAGCTCTGTGTCTGGGGAACTGCCTTGCGTTCCCAGCGGTGGTTTCCCACCGACAGCTTACGCTCTGGACTTGGTCTGATGACTGTTATGGTGCTAAAACTTGATGTATTTGTTATTTGCCCAATAGAAAGTGTTTCAAAGAAAACGAGGAGAACAAGAATCAAGTCTCAAAGAACTGCAGAGAACATGAGGAACTTCTAGCTCAACTGCGTGACTGCTTAGGTCCAGACAGGAAGAATGAAGAGATGTCAGACGGAGATCTAATTCCCAAGGTGACTGCATGCATATTAAAAAGACTGTAACTTAGGGTCCTTTTGACATGCACTGTGAAGAGAAGAGTCTGGGGTGGTGAGGGAACAGGACGTGACCCAAATGCAGCATGAAGGGGACAAAGCATGTCTCCTCTCAGAACCTCAATTCCAGGAAGGATCTTGGAATTATTTGGGATTAATTATTCTCTTGAAAGGATTAATGTTTTTTGCCTAAAATAGATTTAGTTTGTTAAATACAATTAATTATTTATTTTAATGGTATGTTGTAGAAAGAATTTTTTTGTTTTGTTTTGAGTTGAGACAGAGACACACACGTACAATCCAAATCAAAAACAATTGTGTGTCATTTTTGGAATAGTTGTTGAGTATAAGTTTAAGATTAGTTCTAAAGCACTTCTTGATATGACGTTAAAGCCCCAGAATAAAAATCCTTCTTTGGTGGTAAATTGCCATTAAGATGGAAGTCAATTGTATCGACTGTGGTGATACAATTGGCAGGGTCTGTGGTGAGTCACTAAGGCGCCCAGGGGTATCCGACCCCTCCCTATAGCTTTGCTCCTTTTTGTCTAACCCTTTCATTTCCTTGCTTCCTGACAGATTCCCATGCAGCCATTCCTTATTTTTTAGAGAAGATTTTATTTATTGACTTATTTTTAGAGAGAGGGAAAGAGGGGGACAAAGAGACAGAGAAACACTGATGAGAAGGAAACATGGATCAGTTGCCTCTCACATGTGCCCCAACTGGGCACAGAACCCACAACCCAGGCATGTGCCCTGACTGGGAATTGAACTGGCAGCCTTTTCTCTGTGGGACGATGTGCAACCAACAGCCACGCTGGTCAGGGCGTGCAGCCATTCTTAAAGGCCACCTCTCAGTTGTTTATTAATTCTTATCCCATGAATCTCTGAAAGCTGGAAGTGTCCCACTTCACTCATGGGTGGCTAAGGCCAAGAGTCAGCCTGGTACCCTAGAAGGCTGTATGCATCTCCCCCTCCTCCCTGTTGCTAACTTGTGACTAGCCACCTGGCTGTGAAAGTTCACCTGGGACCGTGTAGTCGGGGGAATCTTTAAAGCCAAGTGGTGGGAAAAAGACAAGAGAATCAAGAAGCTCTTTTCACAACACCCCTTCCCACATCAGAGACACCCTCTGAGTGTTAATCATGCCGGCTCATTGTCTGTCTTTCTAATGCTTTGATAGTGGGGCCTGGCTGACCTGCGGGGAGACCCCCACTCCCAGCACTAGCCAATTCCTAGTACATGACTCACTGGGGAGCACAGGCTAACCCGCCATCCCAGCCACTTCTAGTCACATCCCTGCGCCCGGTGCCAGACAGTTCAGGACAGCCCCAGCACGCCAGGGCCCACGAAATCATTCAGCCCTGCCCATCCTGATTCTGCTTCTCCTGCCACATCCAGGTTTTCCTCTTGCCCCTCTGCCTCCTGTCTACCCCTGGCACTTCCCCATGCGTCCTGTAGGGCCTGTTGTACCCTCCCCTTGGGAACTGGTCTGTTGGCCTCGCCCTACCTGAATCATAATATAACCTATAGTTTAAAACAGACACCAGGACCCTAGAGCTTCAGCATCCCAGTCACCTGAGCAGGCACCTATTTTTTTTTTTTTAAATCACTACCCAAAGCAAGAAGGCTGCTGCCTTCATCAATACTCATGAGAAGTGGGACAAAACCACCCCTTCAATTTCAAAGCCATTCCCTCACTGTTCTAGCCTTCATCACCACAGGTGCGCACACAGTCCCTGGAACCATGGTGGAAAAGGAGGCGTTTCTAAGAACTCAGCTGACAGTCGTTCATTTCCCAAATGTTATCCACCTACCCTATGCCAGACACTGTTCTGGGGGCGGGGGATATAGCAGTGAATGCGACAAGGCTCAGTCTGCGCTTCCTAGAGCTTTCATTGCTGTGGCGTGAAGGTGATGAGGAAATACGTAGCCGATGTCATCCCACATAGAAAAAGGTGCAATGGAGGGAAATGAGTCAGGATGGGGACAAGAGGGTGAAGCAGGGGAGAGGCATGGGATGCTAATGTAGGAAGATGGGCTCAGGAGTGCCCCTCTGGGGTGGGGACTTTTGAAGGATGTTGGGGGTGAGCATACAGATATTTGGAGATGCGTTCAAGAGAGAGGGCAGCCTCGAGCTGGGAGCAGGGCCCCATGTTAGCAAATTGCTGAGGCTAAAGATCTGTCCCGTCCCACGCCCTGGGGCGGCCACCTGGAGTTCAGGTCTCCCTACGGGCATTCGTGTGGCCTTGTAGAGTGAGCTGTCTTCAGGGCTAGTTCCCCGAGGCCAAGGAGCCTGTCTAGTTTTATTTACCCCCTTATAACTCTTACAAACCTTACTGGTGCCCCCGGTTAACTCAGATGCACAACACCGAGGGCGAAATGCCTGCCCATCCCAGTGATAACCACTGTTTGCAGGTGTGGTTCAGGACTGTTCCAGGCTTATATCAGTTAGGAGGGCTTTCTCTTTTTAAGAGTCTTACTTTCTTTTCTACTTCTCTCCTGTGCCCAGTGGCACCTTGTATGCTGTGGGTGCCAGTGCGCGAGGTCGGCTATGACTTCTGTAGATCGTCACCTTCCCTGACTATTTATTTAGCAGCCAGGGTATTTGTCCTGTGGGGAAGCTTTTAGCTGAACTCTCATCGTTGTTACCTTGTAGCCACCTTTTGATGAATTTTAGTTTGACCGCTGGGTCTGCCCATAACGACCGAGTTCAGGGGCTACTTTGAAAACGTGGTCTTCTGAGTGGGGGGGAGGGTAGCGCTGGCACCGTTTTCATATGATAATGCAGTCATTGTGGTGGGGTGGGTAGGGAGCAGTGGCTGAGAAAAAGTGGTGTGAAGCTGTTAATTTGCACAGGTCACCTCTAATTGCTCTCTCTTCAGCTCAGGGAGCTGTGCAAGGAAAATGCCCTCAGGAAAGGACGCATTGCCGCTCTTGAAGAGACCGTAAACGTCCATGAGATGGAGGCAAAAGCCAGCCGAGAGACGATCAGGAGGCTGGCTTCCGAAGTGAACAGAGAGCAGAAGAACGCCGCCTCTTGCGCCGAAGAGAAAGACAAGCTGCACCAGGTACAGTGTGTGAGGTGTGTGTGCGCATCTGTGATTGCGTTTATGAAGCAGAAATTGAAGATGGATGCAGGTGGGCACACCTGCTCTACAGCCCAGGGTCTCCGAGGCTGCTCGCAGCGGGGGGCAGGGGCCGCAGGAGCCTGGGGCCTGAACAGGCCATTCAATACCTGGTTAGCAAATCAGAGAAAAAGGAAACGCGAGACGCTTGAAAGTACAGTTTGCGGAGAGTATGTCTTATTTTAAACTATACGGATTTTTAAAATTTAAAAATTTAGTTTTTTGATCAAGATACAAAATTCTAAATGGACTCAATGCTATATGGTGAAAAAAAATCTCCATTCCTCCAGCCACCAAGTTGTTCTCAGAGGCAGCCTCTGTTAACAATTTCTTATATACCTTTCTAGAAATATTCTATATACATATATGCATATACTAACTCTTATTTATTTTTAATAAGGAAAACATACTGTGCACACCATTATTTTTCTCTTTAATTTAAAAATCGTAATGTACTACATGCTGTCATAAACCAAGGTGCTAACGATAATCTTATTTCTTATGTGTGAGAAAGTGAGACAAAATCCTAGAGCAGACCTGCTGGGTCAAAGAATATGGGTATTGTAACTTTGAGACATACCGCCAAAGGAGATGGACTCTTAATTCTGAACTTTTATTTTTCCAGTGAGTTGCTTGATCTTTTCAAATTAACTAGAACCTGTTTAAGCATGAGAATTAATACTGTGTGTCTTCTAACACTATATAATCTTTAATTATATTTTTAAAACTTTGTGACAAAGAAACCAATTCTGAGATTTATAGCAATGATCAATTTCCAAAAGCAAAAGTGAGCTAGTGCAGTCCGTTACTAAAATATAGAAGAGATGATAAAATACTGAATAAGATGGAGTTTTAAGCTAAGTAGTGAGTAATGCTGGACAAGAGAGACTCCATGAGGGGCCACAGTCCACTGGCATCCCCCAGGCTGAGGGGGCTCTGGACTTGTGGGATGCAGTGCAGGGGGCCATCTCTGTGGGGTCTGCTCTGGTGCATTCCACGTCTGCGGTGACCACAGCCAAGCTGGGTGAGATGGGATAGGAGGTCAGATTGTGAAATGATCCACAGTGATCATAATTTTCATCCCTCGCCCCTCCCAATTCCCTGCATCAAAAACCCCTTCTTACCAGTAATGCTTTCGCTTTGTGAAAAGAACAAAGGTTTTAGCATCATTACCAAGTAACTTGAGTCATTTCCAAACCCTTGTGTCAGTCAGCTTGGGTCGCCATACCAGGTACCATGGACCATGTGGCTTCAGTGACGGATGTTTATTTCTCACAGTTCTGGAGGCTGGAAGTGCAAGATCAAGGTTCCTGGTGAGAACTGCCTTCTCACTGTGTCCTCACATGGCAGAGATGAGAAAGCTCTCTGGTGTCTCTCCTTACGAGGGCACGAATCCCAACATGAGGACACCACCTCATGATGCCATCCAAACCTATTACCTCTCAGGGGCCCCATCTCCACACACCACCACACTGGACATTGGGGCTTCGACACGTGGATTTCAGGGGGACACAGTTCAGGTCACAGCAGTTCTCACCAGCATTTTCTTATGAAACAATTTAATTATATAGAAGGGGTGAAGGAATGCAATGAACACCCATCCACCAAGATGTAACAGTTGTTAGCATTTTGATTTATTTGTTTTATCACTCTGCATACATGCGCATATGTATTTGGAGAGCCACTGGGAAGTAGGTCGCAGATATTGCATGTGTCTGGCTATTTCAGCATATTTATCCTAAGAGTAAGGACATTACCCCACATGGTAACAATACCATTGCCACATCTTGAAATTAACAATAATACCATGACATCATCTGTGGTGGTTTTTGAGCTCACAAGGTTTTTATCCTCTCCACCCCCCCCC
>PVIA01011530.1:0-43688 GCA_004024845.1 Tonatia bakeri | reverse complement strand
ATGTGTTCTGAGGGGCACGTTAAAGGGCTCCGTCTGGTTGTGCGGATAAAATGGGTTCCAGCAAGGCCACGGGGGAGGCCAGCCGGAAGGTCACTGTCATAACCCAGTGCAAGGCAGTGCTCGCTGTCTCCAGGGGGCAGCCATGGAGGAGGTGGACGGCGAGGAGACGTAGGATGCAGGGCGGAGCCGTGGGTTGTGTGGGTGACAGGCGGGAGTCTCCACTTCGGAGGGTCTCTGCATGCGTCAGACATCTAGCACGGCTCGCTGGGTTCAGGAAGGGGGTGGGCTTGGGGTCTGAACCCTGGGGGGTGGCTGAGCGGCTGACCCTGGAGCAGGTGGCCCGGGCCTTTGACATCCTGGCACTTCCCAGCCGGGTGGTCTCGGACAGCCTACGCTATCTCCCAGAGCGTCTCAGCTTCTTCAGCTGCGAAATGTGCTGCAGTCATCTCTGCCTCACCCGACTTTGTCAAGGATCAAAGGAAACAATGCGACAAAGCACCGAGAATGGTACCCTGCCCAGAGACAAAACCAAACCGAAGAAGCATCGTGGTGATGAAAACTAAGAAAATAACCCACATTTTGTTCGGGGTGTATCTTGGCACGCCGGGTTTATCAGATTAGGGAGACGGTTTTGGCAATTGCGCAGGCTTGGACGGGGAGTCAGGACGGCAGGATCCTAGCCTGGATTCTGCCCAGCGACCCAGGGGAGTGTTTCTCTGGGCCTCCGTTGCCTCATCTGTAAATGGCCTACAAATTTCTATCTCAGAGGATGTGGCAGAGCGTGAAATAAATGCACCCGAGTTCAAGTGTCCAGCTGTGCACCTGGCAGTCAGTACTCACTGGACATTCACCGGCGCTCCTGTTGGATGGACACATTGGGTACCAGCGGGGATTTTTTATGTGGGTTAATGAGGGGCACATCTTGAAACAATTTAAAAGTCTGTTCATTGTTGACCTTTTCTAAACGCCCATAATGTGTACATAATTGCTAAGAACTCTGCCCGGGAATCCCCCAAGGCTGAGCCCTGCTGAGTGGAGAGAAAGGATATTAAGGGAGACTGACCATCAGGCCTTAATATCCTTAATATTAAGGACATTGGTATTTTTCAAAGCCTTCAGGCGGCCTAGCAACCACTGAAGTGTCTATCCCCGTTTTCCCCCAAATGTCACACAGGCAGTAACACACAGTCCCCCCCGTTTGAGGGAAAAGGAGAGTTTCATGGTTCATGGGCCTGGTCCCGTCTCTCTTTCCACCATCTGTGAGGGGAGCTGGCTGCCACAGGGACCATTCTTTATGGGCACGGTTCTCTCTGAATGCGGCACTTCCATCTCTGACACACGTGTCCTTCCTATATGGATTATTCCGCCCGCTGGGTGACCACAGAGCAGCCCTGGGTGGATGTAGGAGGAGTGACTGGGACATCAGGTGGAAAGCAAAGGACACCACCCACCACCCCATAATGTCTCTGCCCCACTGGAGGCCTCGCATGCAACCCAGGCAGAGGGGGTCTCCCGGGGTATTTGCTTAACTCGCACCAACCGAGCCCCCGGGAGAGCGAGACCCCCGACTGGGCATACTCGGGGAGGCAGGACCAGAGGTGAGGTCTACGTTCAGGCCTTGCCTTCTAATTCCATGACGTTCCTGTGACCCGTGCCACCCCTTGCGATGAGCACGGCATTGGGAGGGGCTCTGTCTTGGAGACTCCTGACCGTGAAAAGTCAGTGTGCACATGAGGATCAGTTGTGACCTGAGTGTAACTTCGTCGAGGCCAAGAATCACGCCTCTTTCACCTTTATGTGACCCAGATATTGGATGGAGCCCTCTGCAGATTTCCAGGTTGGGCTGGCTTGGGTTCGAACTTCCACGGCCTGTGGGAGTCCATACATCCCCCCGTATTTATACACATCTGTGGAAAGCGTCCATTTCTTTGGTCTCCCCTTCCCCTGGGGCTCTGTCTTGGCATCCATTTCTGGTTCTCTACCATATTGATCCTCATGCACCTTCAATCCCTCCCTCCGTCTCCTCCAGCAAACACAAGTCCACAAAATTCAAACAAATGAACTTCATCAGAGGCATTGACTCTGCCAATGACCTCGGGTGGGGAGGTTGACAGGATGGCAGGAGGGGTTGATGTCACTCAGTGTATTACAGAGTCACACCAACTTTTTTAGTTCTAAAGTATCATCACCTTAGGGGGCCTTGCCCCCCAGACACTCCACCTTGGCCCCCCCTCCCCAGTGCAGGTAGTTTTGGTGCTGCTGCAGGCCAGACAGTGTGCCAGAAGCTGAGTGGCCAGTGAAGAACAAAATTGGCACATTTCCTGTTCTCAAGATAAAATTTGCATAAATATCAAAATAATTGCAAGCTGTTAATTAAGGGCTGGGGAGGATTCCAAGAGTGAGCAAGAGAGCTGGCATCTCTTATTGTCTATGATCTTTGCTCCCAAGAGATGCATCCCTTTCACCTCATTCTGTTGGTCAAAGCGAGTGCCGAGGTCAGCCCACGTGCAAGGGGTGGGAGAGCAGACTCCACCTCCCGATGGCAGGGCAGTCCACAGAGCCTCATCGCGGAGGGTACCTCGGGCTACAGGATGGAGGCCCCGCAGGGGTTCTCCCCAACTAACCCCACAGATGGGGGCCCCAGGAAGCCTCTCCTGTAATACTGTGGACAAATTTGGGGGTTCTAGAAGAGGGGTGACTCTGTTGCTCCCCAGTTGGGTGCCCCTCACCCACTGGGCTTACTGACCCGCTGGTCTCCTTGGAGCAGGCAACAGTTTTGGAGGAGGTTGGCCTGGCAAGGAGGTCATGCAGAATAAGGAGAGATGGCTGCTGCCCTCGTTTCCCTTCCCGAAAGTAACTGAAGTCGGCCCTGGCAGTGCCAAGTCCCCCTGGCGGAGGGAGGTGGGGATGCAGCTAGCTGAGGTCCCCCACAGGGGGGCTGAGAAGTTCTTGCAGCACAGAACAGGGAGCACCATGGAACTTAAGCAGGAGGGCTACAATATCCGAAAATGACAAACAAAACAAAACAAAAAAAGAAACAAAAGAAACCCCTGAATCTAACCTACAGGCTAAAGAAAACCACTCTCCAGTGGGAAGGGCGCTTCTAGCAACTCAGAGCTGGTAACCGTTACTGCAGAAGTAAAATGTTGCAAGTTCTGCCTCCTAGCACATTTGGCTTCCTCCCTAAAAGAAAGATGTAGATGAATATGATGTTGATTATTATGCTAATGGCATATACACCAAGAGGCTGTGGTATAACGACAATCTCAACTTTTTCCACTTGCAAGTATATCTAAGTTGATTCTCTTGAAATGTGTCTAGTCACAGACATGGGGCGTGGGGGCAGGCTTTCGAGATGGAATTGCATTCCTTTCCTTATAGTTTTGCTGTTGGTTTGAAGTTCACACAAAGCGCTAGTCTTACAGAGCCTTCCCTTCCGCTTGCATGCCTTATCGTGACCCCCCAGAGCCACGGCCTTCTTTCTGGAGAGGAGGGAAGACATTACTTTCCCGGCAGAAAGAGGAATGATGGAAACAAGCTGATGAAGATCAAGAGAGAGCTCAGTTCTCCTGGAAACAAACTAACAAATAAAACGAACCCACAAACAAACAAGCAAACCTTGGAACGCAGGCAGAGATAAAAGGCAACGCGGGCCTGGGAACCTGTCATCTGATGATCATAAAGTAACAAATCCGAAGGACAGCAAAGAGTGAGGGCATTGCGAATGAATCCATCACTGTTTCTTCATTAAACATTTAGAGTTGGTAAATACCAGATAAAGTAATGCGTGGCATTCATTATATATAATAAACCGATACTTGAGTGCTTGATGCATAATGAATCTGGTTGCTGCTGGTTTTCTATAAATACCAAAATTTAATGACTGTCCCTGAGCTATTCATTAAACTTCAAAAGCCAATGAATAATGAATAGGAAATCCATTTGTTCATTAACTTGAGAAATGAAATAGATCTCCCTCCTGTGACGTGGCTGATGAATTTGGCTGGGACCCAGTGAGCCAGTCTATAAGCATGCCCCGGGGCCCTTTCGGAAGGATGCAGGTCCGTCTGCTTAGTCTGCTAGAACCTGTGCAGGCCTGCTGCCTGGGGTGTCCCTCAAGGGGCGTCTGCTACGGTGAAGACCCGGGATCACATGCTAACACAGCCCCAGACTGTCCCTCGTCACACTGACGGCCGGCACTCAGTCGGTGGAACCTGACTTAAGAGCACAGACTTTTGTTCAGTGGTAGCTGATGGACCATGAGTAAGACATTTAACTTTTTTGATTCTCCGTTTCCTCATCTCTTACGAACAGAAAGAGAAGGAAAAATAAGTGTACTGCGTTCAATGGCTTTCCTAACAAATCGCCTCCAAGTTAGCAGCTGAAAACAACAAACTTTATTATTTTCCATTTCTGCAGCTCAGAAGTCATACCCGGGTCTCTAGGGGTTAAAGTCAAGGAGTCAGTGGGCTGCGTTTTTTTTTTTTTTCTGGAAGCTCTAGAGGAAAATTAATTTCCTTGCCCTTTCCAGCTTTTAGAGCCTGCCAACATTCCTTGGCTCATGGCCCCTTCCAACGTCTCCAAAGCCAGCAACCTCAGTGGAGTCCCTCTGACACCGCGTCGCTCCGGCCTTGCTCCCACGGCGGCGTCTCTGACTCCTCCCCATTTAAGAAGGCCTGTGGCTGACCTGGGTTACCCCCCAAGCTAGGGTCAGCTCCTGAGCAACCACCTTTCTACCTGCAGCTTTCAGCCCCCACCATTTGCGGTGCGATCTTAACATAGTCACAGGTGCCAGGGTGCAGGGTGTGGTCCTCTCTGGGGGCCAGCATTCCACCCACCACATCTCCCAGGATGGCAGTGAGGACCACAGGAGACGTGGACAGTCAAGTGCCCTGTACAGCGTCCGGCACACGGTAGGGCGTTAATACATCATAGCACTCCTTGCTGTGTGTTGTTTCAAAAGCTGATCTTCGCTATGAGCTTGGGAAGCAGGCCAGGCAGCTGTGATCACCCCCATTTTACAGAAGAATACTGGGATCCTCAGAGAGGTGGGGAATGGCCCCCAGCCAGGCCTCCAGCTACCCAGCAAAGGAAGAGATGGGCTGTTTTTCAGCCTCATCTCAGTCAATCTCGGCTTAGCCTCATGGGGCAGGACCGAGGGAAAGTTTGGAATGACGAAGTGATTTCTGGCTTTGAAGACATCACAGCAAAGCCCCTGATTGCCTCTCTCCGCTGGACTGTGCCCAAGTGCTAATGGAAGGCATTAGTCAAATTGGAACCAGGCTGCTGTCATTAGGCACAGAGAGAAAGCCTATTCCATGGCTGGATGGCGAGTATCCCCCTGTTCTCACAGAACCCCGCTCTCTCCTGCAGTCTCACGGGGACCCCTCACCCCAACCCTTGGGTGCTCACTGCTGACCCCACCCATGGCATGCAGCTCAAATGTGGGGGGGCCCATGGTGAGTGTTGTCCCCAATGCACTAGCCCTTGGTGACAGCAGATTCTTAGGTGGCTTTGACCCCCTTGGTGACAGGTTCACAGCTGGGCTGCAGAAACTAGAGTTAGCTGACAGTAAGGTGGAAAGAGGCAGCTTTCCTCTAACAGACCCTAGAAGGAGAAAAGGAGACAAAATCATTGACTTTTCTGTTGCATACCATCTCGAGAGCGGAGCCCTGGGGACGTGGAGCTGTTAGGACAGTGTGTTGGCCCTTAACGAGCTCACAGGCCAGGGGCGGACGGCTGTGGACACGGCGACCTGTGGAGGTGCACCTGTCGCTGCATGCAGCACTGGGCCAGCCCTCCGTTCCGTCTGGGTCTGGGCTGCGGGGGGAGAGTGGAAAGCCCACGGGCCGATGTCCGGAATACTCGGTTTCGTTGCCATTCAGCCACAGGCAAGTCTGTCACCTGAATCTCCAAGCTCCTCATGCCTGAACCGGTGGTGGCTGTGAGTGCCGCAGCCCCGGGTGCCTGGAATGGCTCAGGAGATGTTGCCTACAAACTTCTAGAACTTACTATCCCCCCCCCCCCCCCCGCCCAGGAGAGTGGGGATCTTCTCTGTCCTGTTCTGCTGAATCCTTACAACGCAGAGCAGGGCCAGCACACACCAGACACTCCATAAATAGTTCCCTGCTGCAGGCAAACTGAACCAACTTTGCAAACGATAAAATGTGGATCTACTACAAAGGATTAACGAAACTTTGAAGAAAAAAAAAACCTTTCCATGCAAACATATTCACTCCATCATTACAGAGACCAGTGAAAAGTAGGAATAACCTAATGGCGACAATGATATAAAATAGGCGTATCACGGTAGGGGTCTTGGCAGGCAATAACAATTATGCTCCAAACCTGAGCAAAGAAAGAGAAAACATTTATCAGTAAAAGATGGGCAGAACATAAAATGCTAAGTCTTACACATCATGTTTTCACTGCTGGGTTAAAAACAATTCTGCAGCTTCTTGTCAAAGCCTCCAACATAAAGAGGAAAATCGAAGCGGGAAGGGAAACATTACAGTATTAACAGAGTGTGTCTCTGGCTGGTAGGTGAGTAATTTCATTTTCTTCTTCCTGCTTCGCTATCATTTCCGCGTCCTTTTAAATGAGTATGTATGACTTCGGAACGGAGCGCATCATAAACCCATTAAAGTCCCCGCAGTGTTTCTCAGGACGACGGGAGCGGTGGCGGCTTTCTCCACAGCCCCCTAACTCGGTTTTCTCGAGCTGACTCATTGAAATCCGTGCCTCCTTCTCCGAGAAAATCAATCCACTTCCTGCCACCAACTCCCAGGGCAGAGGGAGGATTCTAATCACTGGTGTTTGTTGCTGCATAATTCACGCTCTGCATGTCACCTCATTGGTGTCCCACGATTCTGGTGGGGTTCGCTTTCTCTTAGCACCATAATAACTAATGTACTTGGGGCCTTTCCCACGTCCGAGGTCCTGTCCAGGCATGACTTCTAAAGATTTCTGTGGTGACCGCGTACACGACAACAGACAGACCGAAGCTCCCGGAAGTGACAGAGCCACGAAGCTAATTGGAAGGACCAGGATTTGAATCTAAACTTTGTCATTTTCAATTTTCCATTCCTTCCTTCTCAGACTTCCTAAGTTTTTTCCTGTATAACTAGTGCCTTTTGCTCTGTTCTGAGGGGCTGAGTACACGACACGGGGAGAGCTGTGACGAGGCCTGACATACTCAAAGGAAGTGCCCAGTGAAGCGGGACCTGCCGCACTGTGAGCCTGTCCCGCTGGCTCTGCTCAGACACCTGTAGGGACACAGGCAGAGTGTCCACCTTCCGTGAGTAGCAGAGTGGTTCCTACCTCTAGAGACCTTCACTGTTGAAAGGCGCCTTTAGTGAATGTCAAGGTCACACGGTGGAATGGCTTTGGGAGCGTATCATGGGAGTCTGGGTGGTCTCGGGAGTCCATGTCGGGGTCCCTTGGGAATCTTGGATGTCCCTCATAGCGGAGGACTAGAGTAACTCATTGGATGCTCACATGTTCCATAGCCAGGCCCTGCCCTTGCCTGCCTTGGGCACTGGGCTACACTTTCGGCCACTCCTACTGATTTTAGCAGCCCTGCCCATGAGACATCTTTTCCCAGTTACAGACGAGACACCCAGGCTGAGGGAGGCAAAGGTCCCCGGGCAGGCTCGCCTGGCCCCTGAGGGGTGGGCTTGGTACCAGAGCCCACACCCGCTGGCTGCAAAGCCTGTGCTCCTCCCCTCACTGTAGACACTCTCCCCCTGCACCCGCTCCGAGGTCCTGTGACCACCAAAAAGCCATGAAGGGCTCGGGGCCTCTGCCCGGGCAGCCCAGGATGGACTTCTCTCCGATCCCACTGCTTTGGGCTCTCGGAGATGCAGCCCTGACTCTGTGTCGGGGGCTGTCTCTCCCTCCACTCTGCGCTTGTCGCTGTGATCTTCGCCATTGTTGTTCACCTGCTCTGAGGGGAGGTGACCGTGGGTCTCCGAGTGAAGCTTTGACACTGAACCTTGGCTGTTTGTCGTTGGGGTTCATGCCTCCCTGTCGGCACGGGCTCAGTGATGTGGCACATGACCACAGAGCCCCCCACATGGACGTCTGTCCCCACCACAGGCCTGGACGCAGACCGAGGCAGGTTCTAGGCCCTGGGAAAAGTCAAGCCTGACATGGCATTAAAATAGAAACAGTAATAAACCATAAAGGGAGCGGAGAGAAGTCCTATGTGATCTAATTCTGCTGCTATTTTAGAGCATTCAAATATAAAATCATTCCAAAAGAGCTTTTTTAAAAATTATGTTTAATGTCTCTGCTGGTATCCCAGGCCTTGGGCTAGTGCTATTCTAATACTGAGTAATTCAACACAGATAAATCTAAAAGTTTTCAGTATAATTACTCCACTAATTCTTGTTTTACTTGCCATGGAATGTAGCTCAGTCCACACACACACACACACACACATACACACACGCATGCACGCACACATGTACACACACACACTCACATGCACTGCAGCCAGAGCTCCCCTCCAGGCCCTGCTGAGGCCCTGGCTGTAAGTCCCGGCTCGCCCACGCCCGCTCTGAAGACCCCAGAGAAGGAAGAGCGGTGAGTCTGCACTGGCTTCCTACTGGTCCTCACAGTGCCTGTCCCCTGCACCGACCCCGCACGTCGGTGCTCGCCCCAGGAACTTTTCATCGCTCAGCGCACAGAACCCTCCCAGCTCGGGTTAAGAGGTGTTTTTATTACAGGAATGCTTGTAGTTACACTGGGACCACCCAGCTCATCCAGAGGTGTCCCCACCCTTCATTTGGTCACCGTGTCAGTGTCCCTTCTGACATAGCTGGTCCCCTAGTCACAGGTTTGGGGAATCAGGGTGTGGACCATTTGTGAGGGGGGTGTTAGTGTGTCTGCCACAACATGTGTGCCCTCCAGAACTCCCACTCAGCCTCTGAATCAAACCAGAGGATCCACTTTGTCTGTTTTTCCCATCTCACTTCCAGTGTAGACTTGTTTGAAGAAACAGTCCTGCAAAGAGAACGAGTGAGCTGCTTTGCAGTGTCAGCTGTCTGGGGGACCTGTGGCTGAGGCCGGAGACCCCAGGCTCTCTGTTCCCTGAGGGTCCCCTCAGCCCCAGGCCTGTCTGCTCAGGAACTGGACCCAGTGGGTCTTGGCAGGGCACACTCACGCACACTCTGACAAGTACTCGGAGGGTTTCTCAGCTCCAGGAAAGCCCCCTCCCATCACATAACCTCCCGGAAGCGGAAGAGACAGGGCATGGGGATGGTTTTGCTGGGTGCCCGCTGCAGGCAGGATGCCGCGCTCTTACAGACAGCTTCATCTCATCCTCTTGATGATGTCAGCATGGCATTCTGCATTTGACGAACAGGGATAGGAGGCACAGACATCTGTTCTAGTGTCACAGCAGGTGCAGGCACCTGGGATTGCAGCTGGGTCTGCCCAACTTGCCACGCTCTCCCCTATGTCCCCACAAATGGGCCAAAGATCTCCCCACAATCCATTCCTGAGCAAATGGCCACTGACTCTAGTGCTCCGCACCGTCACATCTCTGAGTAGGACCCACTCGAGAGAATCCATGAAATGAATCCTCAGCGGGAGCGGTCTGTGTAATGAAGACAGCTCACTTGTGAAGTCTGCCGACGCATGCCTGGTTTCCACTCAATGACTGTTTTCCTTTTTGCCCAGATTATTGGGATAATTGCGTCCATTTTCCACTTTAGTCGTTGTGTTTAAGCACAGCCAGGACGTGCTGTTGTTCTCAAAGGAAAACTGAACAACGAACAACCGAGCAGAGACCGGACTGGTCATTATTCAGAGTAACAGAGGCGCTGGCTGGCAAATGATGTAATTTCAGCCAAACCCAGGGCCTCAATTTTTATTCATAGAGTGAAACAACTTAATCAAAAAGCATTATTTGCAAAGGGACAAAGAGGGAGTAATAGGTAGGGGCAAGATTGGAAATAACAGCAGGGAGCTGAGTCTCCGAACCATGCGTTCAGAATTTACACGCATTTTCTCAGAAAAGTAAGGCAACTAATGGCAGGATGATGCACCTGTAAAGCCAGCAGCTACAGCCTCCCGGGTGGGTTTCCAAAGAAGTCCTGGCCGCACACAGTCTTGTCAACAGAAGCTCCCCCAAACCAGGAGCGCAGGAAGCACACAATTTTCCAACACTTAGAAACAAGCCAAGATTTAGCCTGTGGTACTTTGTTCTTTCTGATGCAAGTGTAAATGGGATCCTTTTCTTAATTTCCCTTTCTGATGGCTTGTTGTTAGTATACAGAAATGCAACCAATTTCTATAAATTAGTTTTGTATCCTGCAACTTTCCTAAATTCATTTATGAAATCTAATAGGGTTTCAGTGGACTCTTTAGGGCTTTCTGTACATAGTGTCATGTCATCTGCCAAGAGTGACAGCTTTACTTCCTCCTTTCCTTTGTGGACGCATTTCACTTCTTTTTCTTGTGTGATTATTATAGATAAAACTTCTAATACAATGTTGAATGAAAGTGGTGAGAGACGAAATGACAACCTGTTTTAAGTTAAACACCAGAAATCAGTGAAAAATGACTGTGTGTCCTGTCGATGGCAGGATGGGACAGCGTCCAATAGGCACGTCACAGAGTGACTAGTTTTCTAGGGGATTTTCTTCTACTTACTGTTCACCATCGATTAGGGTCCAGACTCTGACCTGGAATGTTAACATTTAGGGCTTAGCCCAGAAGAAATGTGAAGGATTGCTTCCTGGTAAGAAGGGTAACCACAAAGCTTAAAGTGTTATTGCCATTTATTAGTTGGTCTCTAATTTAACAAGTTCACTTCACCTGAAATAAGTTGTTCATGCACACATACACAAACCACACATGTGCACACACATGGAATAAGATTGTTCGACTGTGTATACATGTGTGTGTGCTTTTTATCTGCTTCCTGAATTCTCCATTGAATTAGCCTTACTCTCTTGCTGGTTTCATGTTAATGAGTTAAATACACCTTGGACACAGGTTCATTTTACATTTGCATAAGAACCATTTTTCAATCTTTGAAATCAGATCTGACAGCTGGGCAAGACCTAGACAGAGCTTGGGGCCAGGTGGGTGGGCCAGAGGCAGGTGGGCCAGAGCCGGGCGTGACGATGCGACGGAGGGTCGGTGGTTTGATGATGTTGAGGCAAAGGGCATTTCTGGGAGAAAACTCAGCCACCTGTCAACTCCACAGAGAGCGGCCAAGGAGGACTGCTATCCCAACGCTAACATCTGGCTTTTTAAGAGAAGACAGAAATTTGAACTTTTATATGGGCAATTTTTTGCCACCCCAAATAACCTATCAGTTGGCCAACTGGTCCCATGAGTCACCAGTGTGGCATCCAGTCCCACCGTGTGTGCCCCAGACTTCTCCCTGCCTTGTGTCCACATGTACCCTCAGGGGTCACACCATCATAGTGGCCCGCTTCCCTCCACCTCTGCCCCCACCCTCTGGTCCATCCCACTTTCTCACCTGGGCTACTGCAATATCATCTCATCATCTTAAAATCCAATTTCTGCATATATTCTGATAGGACGAAGACCTCTCACTACAATTCCAAGATTTAATAAAATTTAAAAATTTGAAAGATAATGAAAAATTATCTTCAGATCCATGAACATACCTTTCGTACTATAAGAACTTATTTTATGAAATCATAGTTGTAGAATTTTTCCTGTAGTGAATTTATTTTATGTGAGCTGTCATTGTCAGAAGGGTTCAATTGGCCATTCATCCTTGTGACATTTCACCCATACCCTAAACTCACTGATCTTATAAAACAGCACTCAACATATATAAATTGCTCCGTTACAGGAGTATGTGAACATTATTTGAAAACATTGTTTTTAGTATGAGAACTAGTTAGCAAGAAGTTAATAAACGTCATGAGCAGGTTAGCACACAATCTTTTTCTCTGCTGAGTTTTCCTCTGTCATTCCCTTTCACTGTTACGTGAGTGTTCTTGGACTTCTCTGTTGCAACATTATGTTTAATTTAAAAATACCCCCAACTTGAAAATAAGGCTAAGAAAGTATAGCAAACCCGTACGATGTCACCACGGGACCTTGTCTGACAAGTGTCTCTGCGGATTATTGAATTGTGGAGGGGAATTTACCTCTGTTTCATTTTGCTGCTTGACATTTCTGTGTGATATTTTATGTCTACTTGCCAATTTTCTCCAGTAATAACGCAAATAATTTCTGTCCAGTAGAAAAGATGACCCAAAGGTTATGGCAGCCTTACCCTGTAGAACACCAACCGGTCTGGTGGCTCATGTGGATGACTGATTTCACGCAGGACTTCCTGGGGACCGTTCTGCCACCAACCACATGAGGACAGTCTCTGCGATGAGAGTGGTGAGGTCGTGCAAAGCAGAGCCGAGTCAGGACTACGTCTTGTCTGAGACGGGCTCCACCAGGGGACTTCCCAGTCACATGGGCCAATACCTTCCAGCGTATTATTTGCATTATTATTTTTAAGTTTTCTTCAATGATTTTAAGTTGGACATTGGCTGGTACAGAGGATGCCAAGTGCGGCAGGATATTTTACTGTTTTGCTTTTGAGGCAAGACAAGCCCTCGGTGACCCTGAATCAGATCTGAGCTGGTTGGCAGAATCACCTGAGTGTTCTCTCTTCATCTCAGAAGTGAGTGTGGCTAAGCTCATTTTGGTGCAAGAGGAGGAGTGTGCAAGGCTGACCCCTGGGAAGGGGTATGGGCACCGGCGGAAGGAGTTCAGTTAAGTGGGGCCGATGGAGGGGAGGGAGGGAGGGGCCACAAAATCCTGGAGAAAGGCCACTGTAGAGACAGGGGCCGGCCGACTGGTCAGCTGCTCTGGAGACGACGGCCTTTACTGCGGATGCCACACACACTCCCATGCAGTTACACATGCATGCACAGTCTGGCTTCTCCCTAACATGGGTGCCATCAGATTTCTCAGCACAGGGAGTGCCCGCAGCCTCCCACCTTCCATGTGCAAGACAGACGTTGCCAAGTTAAGTGACTGTCAATGTACCATCTGAGTACATGTTAAGGTTAAAATAATAGGACCAATAGTAACATATTACTGGTGTGCTCATTATTAATAAACCACATAAAATAGTTGACATACGGCTTCATTTTCCCTTTGTAAAAGAAGATCCTTGTGCAGTCGGGAGAATTGCCCACTGAGCTGCCCCCTGAGGTCACCTGGTTGGGCCAGGTAAACAGTGTTTCCAGAAAGAGCACCCTCGGTCCGGACGCGTCTTTGCTCGGCTCACGGAGGGCGTTCCAAGCAGCAGTGGAACTCCGCTGGCCAGGCCCTTTCCTACGTTCCTGTTCTCCCTTCTACGTGCCTGCACTCACTGCTGGTTCACTGATGGCTGGTGATGTGACTTCCTGCTGGCGGCGGCAGGATGGGTGATCGGTGTGGGGAGTTGGCCATTGGATAGAGAGCAGGGGTCTGCTCTCCGTTGGGTACGGGATGGCCGAGGATCCAGTTTCTGTCCTGTGTGTTGTGTGTGTGTGTGCGCACACCTACTTGTTTACTCGGGCTCAGGTCGGATGAAGGCTTCTGTGCCCACTGGGAAGGACGGACTGACGGACGCTGAGAATCCGCCTCCATCTCTCCCGTCTCTTGGCCTGAGGCTGAAGTGAAAGCTCAGCACTCCCTGTCCAGGCTTCAGAAAGGCCTCTGGTGACCAGCGTGGGTGGGGGATGCTTCCTTACGTCCAGAGGCTGTCGATAAGTTAGATTGTAAAGTCTCTTAAGTTAAAGACTCTCTGTTCCCCTTGGTTTATGAAAGTGAAAATATTGAGGTAAAAATACAAATATCAAATATTCCTAAAATGCCCAGGAAATAAGAAAATTGAACTCATTCTCTGTGTGCTAGAAGTAAAAATTATCTCACTGATGTTAGCTCAGAAATGTTTCGATGACACAGGAAAAGAGACTGTTTGCCATGACTTGCAGTCCGTATCACGAGCTCAGCTGGAATCTCCGAATATTTAGTTAGGCAAGGGTATCTCCTTAGGGTTTTGCCACGATCTAGAGCTCATCGAGGATCTGCAGGAATATCAACAGTATTTCAAGGAGATTCGTGGAAACGGATCTGTGTGTTAGGCCACAGTGGTGCTTGATATTTTATTGTCCAATTCCTGAAGTTTCCACTTTCAGAGTCAGACTCAAATGCAAATGCCTCATTTGAGATGCAGGTCCCAACAGACAGCCCACAGCTTCTCCAGGAAAGGGTCACTTAAATTTTAATAGGAATCGATTCATACATTTCACCAAACCGTATCTTTTATTTATCAGGTGGTAACACTGAGCGTTAGAGAAATTAATGCCGAATGTCACCTAGCATGGGAGTTGCGTAATTAGCCCCAACGAAGCTCAAAACTGAACTCGCTGGAGCAAACACAGCTGTTATTGAGTGATGGGACAGGTGGGTCCAGGGGTGGATCTGGCCTCAGGCACAGTTCGAGGGGGCGGAGCTGAGTTGCCAGGTGTGCCTCGTCCTTCTCAGGTGTGATTTCTCTGGGTGGCTGCCTCGGGCCTGTGCCTTCCTGGGGACTTTGAGGATGCAAACCAACCTCACGGCTGACTGACATCGCTAAGGATGGAGGGGGTGGCTGCAGGAAGTCTCCTGGGCAGGTAACCTTTCTCAGCTCATGCCTAGGACACCGTATTCCTTCTTCATCACTCAGCTAGACGCCCTCTTCTGTGGAGAGCCCCCCTTCCCTCCCAGCTCCTAAACCACTGTAGCCCTGCTTGGCACTTGGTGATCACCAGTTCGTCTGTTTCTGCCCATGAATAGGAAATGCAGCAGGGGCCAGAGAGGGCAACTGGCTTTTTTCAAGCATCGTTTGGTGCTCACCTCATTTAGATGGGCCCCAAAACCTGTTTTGTATGGAGGCACTATCACCCCCATTTTCCAGGTGAGGGAGCTGAGGGTCAGCAAAAGGTCAGGCCACGTGTAAGCAGCACAGCCAGCCTATGGAAGCTGGTACACCAGGTGGCCTCCTGGGGGCCCCAGCCCCCTCACCTGCATAGCTGCTGGTCACCATGCCCAGCACATCCCAGGAGGTCAGCGTGTGTCTGCTGGATGAGGGGAGGGGGAGAAAACTCCAGGGCTCACCGGAAGTGGAGTTCCCTTTCTGGAATCTTCATGGTCCGAGCCCTTCTCTGAACCCCAGTCGAGCAATCACACGGTGGTGTCTGTGTCCCTCACTTGAATCCCGCCTCTCATCGGCATTCATCCTGGGCCGTGACAGCCCCTCAGGGCAGGGACGGCCCTTTCCTTAGTGTGCAAACTGGGTGCTAGCTGCTGTGTTTGGGAGACCTGCAGCAACCCTGTTAACCCTAAGGCAGACAAAGCCAGCTGCAGAGGGTATGGGGTCATGGTCCCCAGGGCTCAGAGTCCCTTCTGTCAAGAAATCACTGGGACACTTAGATGTGTGTCCCTTCAGATGGGATCACCAGATAAAACACAGGACGCCCAGTTACATTCAGATTTAATTTCCCTTTTTAGTTTAAAGTTTTCCGCACACTATTTGGGGCACACTTGGACCAAAATGCAAGTGTCCCGGGGTTCTGTCCTCCACAGTATCTGGCAACCTCTCCCCCCGCAGTGAGGAGGCTGGATACCGGGGTTTCTGCGGAGTCATCTCTTTGACTCACTCCTTCTTGCCTTGAATGCCACCCCCACACCCAGCCACTTGCTGGGCCCTGGCACTTCTGCTGAGACAACTATACCCAGCTCCTTTGTTCCACCCAAGTGAGCGGTCCCATCTAGATCCTGAGTTCTAGACTGAAGCTGCTGGCTGAGGGGCCTGCCTGCTGCAGGGTCTCCACTGAGCTCCCCTCCACAAGGTCCAAGCAGGCATGAGCTCAGTATTTTGCCCAGGGGCCTAGCATTCCTTGCGGAAAAGGTACGTATAGCCCCCCGCCGTCTGCTCCCACTTGCCCGTCAGGCATAGACACGTGCCCAGCCAGCCTCATCTGCCCACGTCAGGGATGCCCTCTGCCTCTTGGACGCCCTTGGCTACAGCCTGAGCCCTGCCCACCGTGGGTGCCCCTGGAGCGCGCCTGCTCCCTGGGCCATGGTCAGCACTCTGGCCCTCGGGGGCGGTGGCTCCAACTTGAAACCCTGCGAGAGCATTTCTTCTTGGCCGTGTGGTCAGAGACTGCAGGACGGCAGCAAGGAGGCAACAGTGGAACCCGGGCGAGTCTCTTCTTTGCATCTCTATGGTCTGCTCGGGAAGGCAGGCCCGCCTGGCCGGGTCTCCGTTTCTCGCATGGGAGACGGAGCTGCGGTACACCCGACAGTGCTGAGCTGAGAGGTCAGTGAAATCGCACACTGACAGCACTGTCCCGCTCGGTGCCTGAAATGTGCGTTTTTCCTTTTCTCGTCCTGGGAGCAGCCTTCCTCCTGTAGATTGTAATATAGGCTGCATTGTAATACCTACGCATGAATTTGGAGCTTCCCCGTGGAGGAATATCTCCCTGAAGCTTGTAAACCCTTCAACAATCTCTCTTTGCATACAGCAGGTGCTTAATAAGTCACGGAGGGTTTGAATTTGATAGTTCCTGTCCCTTCAGCAGAAGAACAGGCCTGCTGGTTCCTAAAAGAAGCATTGAAACAGTCTGCCGCCTGGCTCTGGTCCGTCCACACTCTCCCTGGGAGAGGCAATGGCGTGCCGAGGAAATGGCTGATTATGCAACAAATATATCATTTTCATATTCACAAAGCAATCCTCTGTTATTAAGATTTCTTCTCCACTTCAGTGAAAAGAATCCTTTGTGTGGGAAGTTAGTAAATTACCTTTACATCAGCAGAGACGGCATACATTTTTATTTAGACATCAAGCTCATCCCTGGAGCCTTTGTGGCTCCAGAGAAGCAGCACTTACGGGAAAACTGTTGTGTCCTTCGTGGGGTGCTTTGGGTTCCTGCAACGTGCGTGTGCGGGCACGACACCTGTGTGGGTGAGGAACGTCGCAGGTCACCCACGAGGGATGCTTTCTCGAGTGGTTTCCACATCTGTTGGTTCCTTTGTTGCTTAAAAGACCCTAAAAGGCCAGCGATGCTAACGGAGGTCACAGTGACTACTTACAGATGCTGTAACTGAGGACAGGGTTGGAGCCCTGGCCCAGAGGCTACAAAGCCAGGGTCAGTGGGGTCATGGGAGGAAAGCGGGAAGGGGGCTCCTTGTTGGGGCTGCGCCTCCAGACTGCTAGGTGCATGGCATTATTAGGGGTGACTCGTCTTCTCAGGGTCAGCCAGGGGTTGCACAGGGCCCGGGAAGCACAGGTGGGAGGGCTGGGATCAGGCTGGTTATCACTGTCATCATCAGCTCTGCTCCCGAGACCCTCGTCTGGCAATCCCTCCATGGATACCAGTTTTCTGAATCTCGGCACAGAGTCTGACTCGGAAGCCATCTCAGACATTGTCCACCCGGGCCTTGGCCCGCTGCTTCTGCCTGCCGTGGCTCTGGTTCTGCTCACGTCTGCTGCTGCCCCATGGAGCTGCCACTGCTCCCTGTTTCTTTTGTGACATGCATTCAGGTCTCAGTGAGAAGCTGAGCTGCGGTGAAGGAAGGGCCACACCACAGTCCCCGCCCCTCCGCCCTGATGGAGGGAGGGAGGGAGGGAGGGAGGAGAAGGGTGGACAGGTGGAAGGATGGACACAGGACTGGATGGAAGGGTGGATGGACAGGTGGCAGGAAAGAAGCAGAGGGGGAGGGAGGAAAAGGGGAGAAGGAGCATGGATGACCACTGAGACACACAGAAGACTAGAATTCAAAATTTTGGCTCATTTGGATTGAGGTGATTTTTTAAAACTTTAAATAACATTTCTTTTTGCCTGATGACATAAAAAATGATTTCTTATAGCTATTTAGAGAATGTGGCAAAACACAGTGAAGAGAATTAAAATCATCTGTATTCCCAACTCCCAAAGGTTATCTTGGTTTTGTATCCTTTTGGGGTGCTATATTTTTTCTATTAATTTTGTACCAAAATGGATCACACCATAAAACTCCTATAAAAGCTATGTTTTCATTTACTAGACCAGTTTTCTCCATTTTAAACATACTGAGAGCGTAACTTCAGTAACTGATCTGATGAACAGCCTGCCGTCTGCCCTCCCAGCTGCCCAGTGTCCGCACACAGCTGTTCCCCGAAGTCCGCGTTGCCGGAGCAGGCAGGTGGGCATCTGCGCTGCGGAGGGAATGCTGACTGAGAGTTTGCGGGTTGACTCGGGAATGGAAAACCTTGGCTAAGGCTCTTTCGCACCTGCTGGGTGACCAGAACCGGGGGACAGTTTGAGAAGGTGACTGAGGGTTGCTGAATGAATTTCGGCTGGGCTGACTTATCTCAAGATCCACCACGTTGCCCAGGAGGGAAGAGCCAGGGGGCCTTGTCTGTGTCTTTGGTGGGCACGTGTGTGGGATGTGAGGTGTTGTCCTGATGAACACACTCTGGTCGGTGGAAGTGGTTCTGATGAGAAATGTATTACAACGAACTTCATTCGGATAAGGGGACCGCAGGACGGGAGCGCAGGCTTAGAGGCATGGCGGGTACGTGCAGGCCACACTGAGGAGCTGGTGGCCTGGCTCAGGGTCTCGGCCGTGTGGCTGCTGCGCTGAGTGGGTGGAACCTGAGCACGTCCCGGGCGATTTTCTTAATGATGATCAGCATTCATCCTGCAATTCACAGTTATGGGGAGCCTCCTGCACCCGCAGCTCCCAGCCGTGCTGCGGGAAGGGCTTGTCTTAGGCTACACAGCCAGTCTTCGACAAAAGTCCCACATACTGAAGTCTCTTTGGTTGTTCTGGGCCCAGTGAGCGGTCCTCTGGTGGGCTGCTTGTAGCCTTCGGCGACCTGTTCCCCGACCATGACCTGTCCGAGATGTCACTGAGCTGTCCTGTGTTCTCTGAGCCCATGGCAGAGCATGCTGTTTGACACAGGAACCAACACACACACAGACGTGGCACCTTCTCCCGTCCTCTTGGGGCCGAAGCACGCTGGGATCAACCACCCGGCCCTGCCAGCCTGTCTGCTGCAGCCACAGGCCGAGGCTCGGCCCCGCTGGAGTGGGAGGGAAGGAGGGGCAGGTCCAGGGAGCCTGTGTTCCGGGGGTGGGGACTACATCACAGATTGTCACAGCTGGGATGGGCCTTGACACACAATTCTGCGAGCCTCCCCTTCCCAGGCACGCCCAGTGTCACCCCACCCCCCCGTCCTGGGAGGGAAGCCTCCGGCTCCACACGCCCAGCCTGTCCTCTCCGGGTCAGATGGAGGTGAGTGATCTGATCTGTGAAGACCAAATCCATGTCTTTGATGAGCATCGTGAAACAACTGTGAGTAGAACATTGGCAGTCTGAAGAGAACAGAATATACAAAAAGAAGGGACATTGTGACCGACTGGCATTTATTCCAGGAATGCAAATGGATACCAACTTTACATAATGCACTAATGTGACTTATCCATGACCAGCCGTGAGGAGCAAAGTCACTCATCTCCATAGACGGATAAATATTTGACAGAATTCCAATAACAATATATTATTCAAAAACTTTAATAATATGAGCACGAAAGGAAACTTCCTTAAGCAGGTAATCAATAAATATCCACAGATAAAATAGTGGAATGTTGCTACGTTATCGAACGGCTCGAAATCTCTCTCTCTAACATGAAGGCTGGGGGCTCGTCTCCCCCTCATTTCCTCTCTTCACTGTTCCGCAGGAGGGCTCGGCCGGAACACTGTGGAATTTGGAGGGCAAGTCATTTGTATGAAACATGTACAGGAAGAGCTTCATTGGCTGCCATTTTCAGATGATGCAACTTTCTGTGTAAGAGACCAAAAGGCTCTACAGACAAGCAATTTGAATTAGTAGATTATAGGGATGTAGACAATAAAAAATAATGTTACTGCATTTCTACCTACTAAGAGTTGGAAAATTTTATTTTCGAGGGGGTATATTTAGTCTAGTCACAGATACATAAATAGTACCTAGGTCAAAACCTAACATAATATTTGCAAGTAACTTAAATTAAAAATGATAAGCTTGTCCTGACCAGTGTGGCCTGGCTGGTTGGGCGTCACCCCCAGAGTGAGGGGGCGTCTGGGCCATCCCTGGTCAGGGCTCAGGCCTGGGTTGTGGGTTCAGTCCCCTGTCACCCTTCCCTTTTCCCCCTTTGCCGACAAGAGGCAACCAGTCGATGTTTCTCTCACACTGATGCTTTTCTCTGTCTCTTTCTCCCTCCCCTTCCCTCTCTCTAAAAATAAATAAATAAATCTTTACAAAGACAAAAATGATACAATTTTAATATACCGGAAGATGGCAATAAATGTGTCGTCCTTTTCCTAAATATGTCAGTTATTTCCAGAGTGTTCCGTGGACTCGATGTGATTCCAGGAAAGAGCCTCACCGGTCTCGCAAAGCCTAGTGTAACATTTAAATGCAGAAGGACATCTCAGTCCCATTCCCGGCAGATGCCTGCCGTCTCCTGTTGTCAAGAACAGCTGACACGCTCCTGAGGAAGAGCCAGGTGTGTGACACTGTCCTGCTAGATGGCAAAGTTTTCTGTGAGCCGGGGTGGCGTGCACGGTGGCACACTGTTGGGAAGATTCCTGCGGAGAGTGGCCGGGACAGTGAGCACCGTCAGGGAATCAGATGGAAGAATTACAGGCAGAAATCAAAGGCAATTTAAGGAATAATAATGCAGGAGAGGATCTTAGTGCCCTCAAGATAGAGAAGTGTCCTAGAGAGCGGGAAAAAAAGCACAGGGAATTGTATGTCAACTGTCATTGAAAAATAAAAAATGGTTAAAAAAGAAGAAAGAAAAAATAAGTAAGCTCGGCGCTAATACAAAGAAGACATCGCGGACATTGTGGATGAACAAGCGCCACATGTTGCGAGAAGATGTTTGAACACACAGAACCTAAGGAACGCTATAAATATGTAAAGACTGCATACAGACCTGTAAGGAAGAGGCAGATGAGCCAATAATTAAAATCAGCAAAGTAACGAGCATTTCGGGGCACAGGAATCGTGAACGGCCAGCGAGCGTGCACAGGAGTCTGAACGTGCCGAGGCACCAGAAAAGCGTGGCCTCAGACCAGCCCTGAGTGGGAAGCCTTTCCGGTCAGTGGGTCGGCAGCAGCGGAGTCTGGCCTGACCGGCCTTTACAAAGACAGGCAGCCGGGGGCCTCGGGGCCTCGGCTGGCATGAGTGTGAAACGATGCATTCTGAAAAATCGCAGGCTACTGCCCAGTCAATTTGAGCAGGTGTGTGCTCCGTCAGCAACTGCCCTGTTGCACAGTGAAACTGGCGCAGGTGTACCAGCAGGGGCCTGTGTTCACGAATATTCATGAGTTATGAATATTCACAACGGCCTCGTTGGAAATGGTGCACAGGCATGCACACACAGATAAAACGACCCACACAAAGTATGCCTCAAAAGTAGAATTTCTTAAATGAGTCCCACTTTATTAACATTTTTCAGTTATAGTTTACATTGAACATCATTCTGTATTTGTTTCAGGGGTAGAGCAGAGTGGTTAGAAAATCAGGTACTTTGCAGAGGGGTCCCCTGCTGCTTCCCTTACTCACTGGGCCCAACATGCGGCTGTTACGATATCGTGGGGCTCTGTTCCCCGTGCTGCGATCTACATCTCCGGCTGCTCTGCCACTGCCGATTAGTGCTGCTTAGTCCCTTTGCCTTTTCCGTCCAGCCCCCAACACCCTCCTCTCTTTAATCTTAAGTGAAATACTACACAGCAATGAAAAGGAATGAATTTACAGCTACCTGCATCAACGTGACTGACTCTCAAACACGTGATGGGAAAAGAGACACAGGTCTCCGAAGGAAGCGTGCCATTGAATTCCTATCACTAAAAGAACGAATGCATTTCAGAAGGTGCACGTGTGTGCTGAACCGTAAGCAAGCCTGGGACTCAGTGACACAGAATTCAGAGTAACGCCAGCCGGTGGGGGATCCAAGGGGATCTGGGTCAGCAAGGGCACCCTTGGCCCCTGAGAGGTAGGGACAGTGTGCTCTTCCAGAAACTGTGTATACAGGGCATGCGCAGTTTAGCTTTGTACTATTATTATTATTATTACTATTATTATTATTACTGACTATGACTGTGCATGTTGATTCTGTGTGTGTGTGTGTGGTGTTTCTGCATTTGTAACATACACTTTTATCTGTCCGATCCATTTCATAATAAAACCCTTAAAGCAATTGAAAATACATTCAATTAAGAGAGCATGCATTGACACCAAGTAAAAGAAATGAGTACATTTTAGCTACATTCCGTGTTGCACTTGCGCTTTTTCACGCAAGCCCCGGGGTGTGGAGGGAGTGGAGTGCGGGCCTGGGGACCCAGGACCGGTCACATTCAGCAGGGACGTCTTGCTCTTCTCACCATCCTTTCCATCGTGGAGGTGAATCCAGGCTCCCGGGGTCAGAGTGATGGCCCCAGGTCCCCGTGCGCCGTGCCAGCAGAGTCGTTTCTGGAGAAGCTCTGGCATGGCCGCCTGACTATGCTATTCTCAGGAGGCAGCCGCCTGGTCCCCGAGCCTTTTACATCCCTCCGAGAATGTAACGATGAAGAGGAGCTGCAAGGACGGACTTGTGTCCAAGGGGATGGCACAAGACTGTGGGAGTCTGGGGGGACGCTGGGCCCTTGCACACTCCGGGGTCCTTTTCTTCCCCAGCCCGTCCCATGGGGAGCAGCGACTGTACTGAGTACCCTGTCACTCGGAGGAGGAAGTACGTCTCTGAGAAAAGGGCCTTGGGACACGGTCCAGGTCATTTCTTCCCCTGTGGACGTCGCCGAGGGGCGTCTCTGGCACAGGGCCTGGAGCAGGGCCTGGAGCAGGGCCTGGAGCTGTGTGGAAGTCCCCAACACTTCAATTAGGAGAAGTGAGGGCGGTCTGGCCAACTCCCAAGGCAGTGCCCTTTATAAAAGGAAGAATTTGTCCCCAAAGCACTACTGTCGTCATTTAATTTAATGATCCACAAACTTAAAATGATGGAGACAAATTTTATATACATATTACCTTTCTCGAGTTGAAAAATGGTATCATTATTTTACAACTTAGGGCCCTTATTTGTTACTGTCACCTTACAATCCACTCAACGGGCTTCTTTCTTTTTTTTTCAAAGTTGCTGACATTCTAAAAGACACAAATGATTTATTTGTTACCAACTCTCTTTTTTTTTTTCGGTAGTACATCTAGCTTTTTCAGCAGCAAAGTAATGAACATCATTACACGTGATTCGTAAACATAAATCCTGTGCCTGAAATTTCATCAGTCACTTGTTCCACAGACCTTTCTGGATGCCTCTCAGACTACGCTGGAGGAGGTCGTGGAGAGCCTGTGGCCACCGAGGGGCCTGTGAGCTGGACCCTGGCCGTTGGAGGCTCCTCACCCCTGCCCCGTTACCCGGGATGCTGGCTCTGCCCATCGTCCCCATGGCAGAGGCCGTGCTCAAGGACACAGCCTCAAGAGAGCGCTGTGGGCTAGAGACGGTCTGGTGGGTGGATGTGACTGAGCCCTCTGGAGGCCTCTGCAAATCTGCAAGATTTCGGAGGGTGGGTCCAGAGGTCTGCTCACCTTGCAACAGCCCAAGAGGAGCCTTGTAAGTTGCCTGGCTTCCCAACCCTGCCGCCCCCAATCCAGAGCAGCCGTCTCTCTGTTTGATTTTTTCCTGCCCTCCGCATACGGGGCCACTGCGGGTTTTCACCTAGGGATCCCCCAAGGTTGTGACCCCTCCGAGGGGAAGCCGAGTGGGCACGCCCTGTGTGAGATCTTGGCTCCACCTCTTTCTTGTGCAGAGAGGTTCTGTGAGCTTTGGGTCCGTGCGCTCAGCTGGGGCCATCAGATAGGAGTGGCCGCCGCCCCTGGTGCGGCCACGTGAAATGCGGCTGTGGTTTGGGGGGGTATCCGGTGGTGTGGGGGTCTGTATCTACTCACGTTAGTCAGAATTGGGCTACTCACTGCTATGTAAACAGATAAACTCTGAAGTCCAGTGACATTAGTAAGAACTTTTTATTCTTATTTTTGCTCCTCACTGGCTTCTGCGGGTCAGGAAGTTACCATCAGGAGCTCCAGAAGCAACTGGGATAGAAAGAAAGTATAACTGATAAAAACACAGCACCCCAAGTGCCTTTTGGATGGCTACGACTCTATCTGACATGTAAAAAACAACAGCTCTCGACCAAGTCGTCCTCCCTCCCCTCGAGGCTCAGTCCTAAGTGTGAATCCATTTAAATCCACATAAGAGTTTTAACTGATGTAAACATCACCATAAACCCACTCGATGTATTTTACCATCATTCCTGTTTCACAGAACAGGGACTTGAGATACAATCAGGTCAAGTGGCACTGCACAGGAGGCGGGGGAGAGGGCAGCCCAGCTGGTTCCAAGGCCAAGCAAGTGGCCAGGCGTGTGTTCTTCTGTCGGCGGGCAGCGAAGTTTTCTTTCTCGGGGATCTGGCTTCTCCCAGCTGTTCTGAAACAACGGGGGTTCCCACGGTCCTCCTGGTCACGGAAATCTGGTGAGCACTTCATGACAGTTGCTTCTTGTTGCCACAGGATGTCACCATTGAAAACCTGCCATCTCCAGGATGCAGGAAAACGCTGGCACACTCTGCTATGACCCCATCCCCACCCCAAACACACTTGGCCCCCGTGGGGGGCGAGCTCAGCCGCCAGGACTAAACTCGGCCGGAAGTACCCCGTGCTTTGCTGTGTTGCTCGGCTCTTTAAAAGGGGGTGTCACCTTCCAGTGGCACCAGAACCCTGTCCCGGCGGCTCACCTCGAAGCAGAAAGGTATGATTACACCTGTTTCTGTCGAAGGCATCTCTCTCTGCCTCTCTCGTGGGGCCCCTGTGACAGATGACTTTGCAGATGCTATTGGCATGGTGGCAGTGGCAGAAGGAGGTATTTTATTGGACGAGTGGGAGGGGGACGTGGGGGAGAGAACGAGACAGAGGGGCCAGAAAGCCTCAGATGACATCAGCTTTCCGACTTGTGGGATTCAATGGCTGGTGGGTCATTTTCTGGGAGGGCAGGGGCAGTGGAGGGCCATGCCCACCCTGGGCAGTGGCAGGGCCTCTGCCTTCCAGACCTCCGGCAGCCCGGGCTGTTCAGAGCCTCACCCTGTGGGGCCCAGAATGCACCCGTTTGGAGCGGGGCATGGCTCGAAGCCTGTCTGTGAGGAGGGCGTGGCTGGGGATTCTCGGGGCCCACGGGGCATTGCTCCAGCTGGACGAAAGATGGGTGCCATGCAGGCCACCACAGACGGGTGACTGCCGCTGTGGCGAAGACCCCTGGGTCCTGACACATGCCCGCATGGCTCCCTCGTGCTGACATCGGTGCTCCTGGACCCTGGAGGCCTCAGTTCCTGTCTCTGTCCTTCCTCCTTTTCTCATCACCTTCAGTCCAAGGGCACATCAGGGACAGAAGGGGGAGGCTTCACAGTGATCAGTCATGATGCTGCTTCACCACAAAGGTCTGGCGGGGCTGGGGGGCATAGGGCGTGTCTGTGGGGAGTGAGTCACATGTTTCATCAGAGGTCATCTGAAGCTTCATTAAGATTCTAGACACGGGTGGCAATACATTGTCTATACGTACCTGTGCAATAAGTTCTGGTTCAAACATCAAAAAGTTTCTTAAAAGTGTACGTTGAAAAGTTTCTCTCCCACCCTGACCTTGCACACCCAGCTGTCTGCCCAGCCCCTCTCCATGGCTCAAACCCACCCCACAAGTCTCTCACGAAGCCTGCCAGTGCCTGTTTATGCCAACGCCAGCCAGGTCACATACATACCCGTCTCTGCCTTCTTCCACAGAGTTAGCTACCTTCTTAGAAACGCTCTCCTGCCCTTTGCTCTAGACTTAGCAATACATCCTGGAGGCCTCTTATCTGGGCAATTGAAACAGATCCGAATACACAAAAAGCCTGCACTCCGGAGGAAAATTTGGGGGACTTGCACTGACTTTCAAAAAGTCCGGTTGCATGAAAATGCAACGTTAACAGCAAAATAAATGTCCTACGATTTCAATGGCATTGTAAGGACTAACACTGTGACAGAAGGGTGTCGTTTTCTCTGTGGAGAAGGACGTGCTCACTTGCTTGCCCTTCCGCAAACTTTCAGCACCTGCTTTGTCCAAGGCCCGGCAGGCGCTGTGGGCAGGGCAGGCTGGGCAGACAGGCAGATGGACTGGCCTCGCTGTCCCCACCCCCACACTGCAGCACACCTTCCCCCAACTAACAGCCTTAGTAGCATCCTGTCCCCCAACTGCAACCTGGGGTGCCTTCCTGTAATGCTGACCCAGACTCTCCTCTGTTGTGCTCCAGGTCAGGTTCCAATCCCCTCCCTGGCTCTGAGGCCCTGGATGAGCGCTGCCACCCTCCAGTCCTCATACTCGGCCCCTGCTGCGCTGAATCAAAGGATGCAGCCGAGGTGGGGGTGGGAACGGCGCGGGGCAGGACCGGGTTTGATCCACACTCAGAACTGTACTGGACGTACAGATCCCGTGGGGTTGTCACCCTTTCTGAGCCGGGGCAGAGCGTGAGGCTCCGTTCTCTGCTGGGTTGCCCCTGGGACCCTCTTCAAAGTTTAACACCCTTCCCCTAGCCACGGGGTGGGGGTTAGCTTCCCCAACCCCAGGGGTCTGGAAGGACCTTTTACATTTGGCTGCGCCCAGTCCCCTAATTCAGGCGGGCAACTCCCGACCCCCATGCAGAGACTGAGCATGCTCGAGGCCCCGCGGGCCAGCGAGGCGCGTGGGCGTCGGGCGGGCCGCTGGCGCCCCGCACAGGCCGAGCGGGCGCGCGGGCGGGGTTTGGCCACGGGGCGGCCTGCGGGCACACGCGCAGCGCGGGCGGCGCGCGAGCTTGGGGCCGGGCGGCGGCGGCGGCGGCGGCGGCGGCGGGGCGCGCTCTCCAGGCCGCGAGGGCGCGCTGCGCGCTGCGCCGGGGTCTGGCGCGTCCCGGCGGGGGAAGGAGACGAGCAAGGGCGCCGAGGTGAGCAGAGCCCGCAGGCAGGCTCAAGCGCAGACACAGGCAGTTTCTCTTTGGCAGTGGTGCTGGCGACTCTGCTCCAGTCCCCGCGTCCACTGTGCTGCCTCCGGGCGGGTTGGCCGGGGCTGCCCGGAGGCCGCGGCCGGGCAGCTGTTGCGCCGAGAGGGGGCAGCTGCGGAGTTCCATAACCATAGCAACGGCATCAGCACCACGGCGGCGGCCGAGGCGAGGGCAGCATCCTCTCGCTCCCCCTTCAGGCAGCCTCGCCGCCAGGGGACCTGAGACCCAGCTCACAGGTGCCCGGGACTCCGCGGGCCACCGACCGCAGCTGCGAGTGTTGGCGGCTGGCGAAGGTGACAAGAGGAGCAAGAGGGACCCAGGAGTGGTGGCCCAGGAGGTGACAGAGGGTAGCCCTGCGGTGGGAGACAGGTAGGTGAGAGCACTCCGGGTCGGCAGCTGCAAAACTCCTCGGTGGCAGTGACGTTTCTGGAAGCGTGGCTGCTAGTTGGATGGCTTTCTATTACTTAACAGGGATTCCGCCGCGAAATGTGGTTTATCCCCTTAGATCTCTCCCAACCTCTCTGTCCTTTGGTGTCGGGGCACATCTGGACAGGGCTTGAGAGGGCAAAGGTGGGGATCTGATGCCATAGGTGGGAGATCTGGGGTTAATGAGGTGGTCCCCACTGAAGTCCCAGCTGGAGGCTGAGGGAGCTGGTGCAGACCTTGGGTAAGCAGGTTCTACCAGCCTTTGAACCTGCTTCACGGTTTGCAAGAAGACTGTGTAGGGGTGAAAGGGGTGGTGTTGGTGATTCTGTGATTCAGGCTGACCCAGAGACCCATTCTTGCTGTGGCTTAGCTGGGAACAGGAGGGGGGGTGGTTACTGCAGCTCAGCTATGACATGGACTGGGACCAGAGCTCACAGCAGCCCGTGGTCTGTCCAGTCAGCTTCAAACCCAGCAACTGGAGGGCCGTTTAGACCAGGAAAGTGGGAACTATTGCCATTTCGGGACCCAGGGGTATCCCTGGGGTTTATGCTGTTATTGTCGTTGGCTGGAGGGCTGGGTGAGAATGGGAATAACATTATAAACTAGCTGTTAGAACACCTCCTCCCTTTCTCCACGCCTTGTTTCTAGCGACCCTCACCCATGCTGTTGCCAGCAAAACAAGACCACATGGGCTATAATGACACCCTTTGCCTCCTTGGCCACCCCCAGGACTCTGGTCATTGGCAAACTGTCCCACTTTCAGAGAGCTGGAGAACGTGCTTCGGTTCCCTGGCTGAACTAGGGAGGTTTGCTTTCCATCGGGCTCTGATGCTCTTGACATTAAGAGATGTGTCAGCGCCGAGAGGCACCCGGGCTGTCCATGCAGAGGGATGGGCTGTTAGCCTGGGCTGCGTGCCAGAGTGCAGGGCCAGGGCCCCAGAAGATGACGGAGAAGGGAGGTCAAGTTAGGCGAAGAATTCAGGTCTCAAGGCTGTTGCCTGTAGGTAAGTGGGTCTCTGGGTGGTTTCCAGGAGGGGCAGCCGTCGATTTCCACAGGGCTCTGTCTTTATATCCTGGCCTCTGGGGACGGAGATAAGTCCCAGTTAAAAGGCCATGTTCGTTAATTGGGCTTTTAATTTATGCCATAGCCGGCGGGCATGTGAGCTGACCAGCATTTCAGCTGGGATTTGTGTCGTCATGAGGGGATGTGACTGTGTTCAGACAGATGGGCAGGTGCAGAGAAGGGATGAGGAAACACGGATTTGAGTTCTGATCTCACCCCATACCTGCTGTGTGACCTTGAGCCTCTCCTCCTCCCGAGACTCCTTTTTCTCATCTGTAGAATGGGGACACGGACGACGCTTGCAGCTTGCCTGCTCCGGTGACAGCTGAGTGGGTGGGGTGATGGATGGGGAGGGGCTTGTCCAAACCTAACTTGCCCTGCAGATAAAAGAAACCCCTTTCCTCAGGTCAGCGAACCTTAAGCAGCCACCAGCCACGAAAAGGGAGTAGAAACACTGGCCAGTGACTCACATAGGGAACGCTGTGCTCGGGTCCAAGGTCCCCTCAGGAAAATAGGAAGGGGTCTCTGGCAGGGGAAACGCTGCAGCATGTCATCACCCTTGTTTACAAATGGTGAAGGTCAAGGGCTTTGCTGTCAAACACAGTTCTCATCTAGTATGGGAACTCAGGGTCTGCTCAGCCAGGGCCGTACTAAGCATCGTGTAGGTCCGCAGGAGGGGCACACACTGGGGCTCACTGCAGTGTGGGTGAGGTGGGGACACTGGACACACTGTGGGCTCCTTGTGGGCAGGACTCACGTTCCTCCGACTCACTCCGTAGTGCCAGATGTTCAGCAGCTGTTGGCCCAGCTGGACCAAATGCTTACAGCTTGGTGTGATCGCCAAGGGGACCGTGATTTTGGACGGAGCCAGGACTAGCTGACAGTGTGTCCTGCCCTTTCATACCCTGCTCTGGTCATGCTGGTCTCTCCCCACAATGACCAACTCTCACTTCCCTTCACCACCCAAATTCACATGCCCCTTCCTCCGGGAAGCCTTCCTCTCTCTCTCCTCTCCACTCCCAGAGCTCTGCGGACCTGCTCTGTGACAGCTTGTGCTGTGTCGTGTTGACATTGCTTGCACCCAGGCCTGTCCCCTCTCTAGAGTTCATAGATCCTGAGGACAGGAACCCCGCCCACCCCCCATTCCTCCATGGCTGTGTTCCCAGCAGCTGGCACATGCTCTCCTGGGCCCTCAGCATGCCCAGCAGGCCCGGAGGGTGCTCACGGGGCTGGTTGCACATTTAGGGCCGGCCCACTGAAGCAGAGGAAGGAAAACAAAAATGCATATGTTGCCTTCAAATGCTCACTTTCTTTAAAGTGGGTATTTTGGAATAACTGTAATCCAGTGTTGAATGGCCTTCCCATAACATTTGCTGAAAGCATTTGATGGAAGACTTTAAACTTTAAAGTGCATTTCCCTGCCTTCCATTCCTTGAGTTCAGCCCAGTGCAATGGAAAAGCACAGAGGGTAGACCAAGAAAGCCTCGGTTGGGGTCCCGGCTCCGAGGGGGCCTGGGCATAGGACACTTGATTTTCTTGTCTCTCTGTTTCCTCGTTTGTGAAACATGGCTGGTAACACCACCCCCCAGGGAGGCTGAAGGCTGGAGTGGCTGCATAGGCGGTATAAGAAATTTCACAAACTGCAAAATACTCTAGCCAATAAATTGTTTCTTTTTCTTTTTTTTTATTGTCCTAAAAAAGTGAGCAAACTCTCCCTGTCTGATGAACGCAGCATCAGACAGGATGGGCGGTGAACCCTGGCTGCTCCTTTTCCCGGCTCTGCGTGAGCTTCAGCCAGTTGCTCTGCCCGCTCGGCGGCCACCTGCCTCATCTGGACTCCATGACAGTGACCTTTCGAGATGGGCTGGGAAGGTGCACCTTAGGAAAAGTGCCTTGCCTGGCATTGAACACATGCCATGTGTGAACTCCAAATTATAGATTAGATATAGTGTCCAATGATAGGAGACTCCAGAAGTTTTTGAAATGCCCCAAATGCATTTTCTCCCTTTATTCTCTCTACCAGAGAGAGAGAGAGAGAGAGAGAGAGAGAGAGAGAGAGAGAGAGAGAGAGAACAGTAAGAAGGGAGCAGTAGACCCCTTGCCAACGGCTCCTTCTGTGAGATGCCACGGGGGATACAAGACACTAAAGATTCCGCTCCAGGAACTGAGTCCCCCGCCCACCAAGCTCCGACACTACCTGCTCGTAGGCCTGTTGCCCTGGCCTCCTCACCTTTCTGGCCTCAGTTTCCTTATCCATCCCTGTCCTGGATGGCATCAGCAGCCCCAGCCAGCTCCGTTTTTCTGTGTGTCCACGCACCAATCCGTGTCGCTCCTCACTGAGGTTCCATCCGTAGCCCTCAGGTTGTCCTGGGCTCAGAACTCATCTGTGGTCCACACTCTACACTTGGATGCACCAGAAGCCATATCCCTGCCTCCAAATTTCTGATCCTCTCAGAACTGTCCCCAGGCTGGAGGGCCAGCATGTCTGAGATGACCCTGGGATGTAGGGGGGTGTTGACTGCTCTGTGCCACCTCTGCTTGTCCTGGCGCTGTGCTCACCTGCCCCCCTGTTCCGCTGCTCCACCCATCCTGGGAGATCACCTTCATTCAGATCACATGACACCGGAGGGGTGAAGCCAGACCTGACCCTAGAGAGCTGGAGGGCGTTCATGGCCATCTTCAGTATTCACTGGGCTTCCCAGACACTGGCTGCCCTGTGGCACCAAGCGTCTCTGCTCTGTGGGAAGTCATTTTGGGGTGCCTGCACAGATCCCAGGAGTAGTTGGGTGGGGCGTCTCAGCATCGCCGTGGAAGCCGGCGCCAGGGTCCAGGGCCCTCCGCCTTGGGTGCCTGGGAGGTGTGGCAGTGTGTCCTTGCAGGGACTCGGAGCCAGCAGCCTGCTATGTGTCACTCATCCTGCCAGACCCTGAGAGTCAATGGTGAACAGGCCCACTTTTCCCATCGTCACAGATGGCAGGACTCCTTAAGACTGAGTAACAGTCCACTGTGTGCACTGACCGCACGTGAGTCCGCTCGCCTGCTGAAGGACGCTGGGGTGGCGGCCACGTCTGGACCGTCGAGGTGGCTGCTGCGCCCGGGCGTCCCTGCGAGGAGCCTGGCGTCTCTGTGAGATCCGGACTTCAGCTCCTTCGGGCAGACACCCAGCGTTGGGGTTGCCGAGTCACATGGCAGTTGTATTTTTAATTTTTGAGAAATCTTCATCCTGTTTTCCATAGTGACTGCACCAATCTATACTTCCATCAACAATGTACTAGAGATCCCTGTTTTCCACATCCTCACCGATTTTTTTTTTTACTTAAAAAATAATTAACACGGAGCACCCTGACAGGTGTGAAGTGATATCTCAATGCGGTGTGGCGTGTCCCTGATGGTTGGGGATGCTGAGCATCCTTCCAGGCAGCTGGTGGCTGTCTGCCTGTTTGCTTTGGAAATGCGTCTGGTCACAGACTTCGGCTGTTTGTCAGCTGGGTTGTTTTTGCTCGCATGGAGTCGTCGTATGTTTCCTACACATTTTGAACATTAACCCCTTACCAGATATATGGTTTGCAAATGTTGCCTCCCATTTTGTAGGTGCCTCTTCACCCTGTTGATTGCTTTCTTTGCTGTGCAGAAGCTTTTTAGCTTGATGTAGTAGCATTTGGTTTGTTTGTTTGTTTTTGTTTCCTGTGCTTTTGGTGTTCTGTATAAAAAAAATCATCACCAAGGTGAAGACAAGGGGCATTTCCCTATTTTCCTAGTTTTTCAGCTTCAGGCCTTGTGTTTAAGCCTTTAATCCATTGTGAGTGGATTTTTGTGTACGGGTTAAGCTAATGGTTCAACCTCACTCTTTTGCATGTGGATACCCATTTTTCCCAACACCGTTTATTGAAGAGACTATCTTTTCTTCATTACGGAGCCTTGGCACCTTTGCCAAAGATTGGTTGACCGAATACACATGCATTTATCCCTGGGCTCTCTCTTCCACCGCCCTGGTCTGTGTGTCTGTTGTCATGTCAGTGCCACACTTTTTTGATGACCATATCTTTGCAGTGTAATTCAATACCAGGGAGTGTGATGCCTCTCACTTTGTCCACCAGTGGAAGGATCTCAAACTGAGAGATGATGAGTACAGATAGGCGTTTTGGATTCAGGCGGCAGCTTGGAGACTAGACCGCCTTGGGGGGGAAGTAAGAGGGGGGTAGAGAGACGTGGTGGGAGGCTGCTGCAGGAAATCCAGGTAGACGGAGGTGATGACGGCCCCAGCCAAGGCGAAGGTGATGGGGCTGAAGACAATAGAACAAACCCGAGGAACACAAAGGCATCAGAAGTGTTGGCAAGTATTGAATGACTCAACATGCAGCGTCTAAAAACAAGGAGGGACCAAGGATGCCTCTGAGTTTGGCGACTTGATCTGATGGATTGTCCTTGTTTGTGTCCATTGGCCTGGGGACCCAGAGGACAGAAGAGATTTCCAGGGGGAAACGATGAATTCTGTTCTGCATAAGGAGAGTTTTCGCTCACTGAGGACATCCGTGTACATTTTAGGGAACTAGAGGTATCGGTCAAGGTCAGAAGAGAGTTCTCGGCTGAACCTGTAGACTTAGGAAGCCTCCCAAGCGAGCACAGAGCTGCTCACGGAGAGTGTGGACAAGACCTGGCCACCCAGGGAGGAATGCAGAGCGAGGATGCAGAAGGTCCTTCTGACCTCTGCCTATCCAAAAAAAAAAAAAAAAAGATGAAAACCACACACCCTGTAGCTCGCTCTTGCCTTGAGGACTTTTCACTTCATCTCCACACCTTTGGCCAGGATGAGCTGCCCCTGGTGTTTCCAGGGTCCTTCCCTCCCTCCCTCCTTCAGGTCTCCTCTTCCTAGAGGCCTCCCTGGACCACTGCCCTCCTGGAGCTCCTTCCTGCCTCCGGCCACAGAGCCTGCTTGCATTTGCTTCAGCGTGCTCCCCGCCACATCCGTGTCTATAACGTTATGACAGGGGCCTCGTTTCCTTTTTTATTGGCTGTCTCCCCCGCAGGCTGGTATGCTCCCCGGTGCAGGGGCTGTGCCTTGTTTACAACCACACCCAACACTTGGAACAGCCCCCACCCTCCGTGAGTGTGTGTGCAGATAATTTTTCTCCAAGTACGTATGGCAGAAGTAATGCCAGAGATCTTCAGTGATGGGGCATACGATGTCAATTAGTTAAACAAGCGCAGGCCTGTGCCAGTGCGTCGGGAGCTCCTGGTCAGAAGGGAGGACTTCAGTTCAGGGATGGATGCTCGGAGGCCTCGGCCACTGCGGTGCCTTCTCCCAGAACAGCCTGTCCGTCCTCTCTTTCCAGCCAACCCTGGCAAATGTTTTCCAATTCAATGAAAGGGACATTTCCCTCCGGGGACGAGGCTGGGGACAGCCCAAGGAGTGCCGCGCCGGCTCCCACCTGCCGAGCTCTGGTGGATGCTCTGGTGGGCGCAGAGAGGGGTGTTTGGCTCCTCGCTGGGAAGCAGCTCGGCTGGGAGCCACGGTCAGGACGCATTAAGTGCGGCACCCCGCTGTGCTGTTTAATCCGGAGATAACAACAACGTTTGGGGCAGTTATTCTTCACCTTAATTATCTCAAGGATCCCTCGAAGCATCTAATCAAGTCTGCAGTCATTCTTTAAGAAAAAATACCGATGGATCAGAGGGGTTGGGGATCCCAGGAGGGCCTCTCCTGGCCCCTGCCTCAGAACGCCTGTTCTCAGAGCCTGCAGCACCCTCGCCGCCCCCCGCCCCCACGGGGCAGCGTAGCCTCTGGTGAAGCCCGAGATAGCAGATGTGCAGGATACTCGGGGCACCTCTCATGGAAATGAAAGAGTACTGTCTAGACGGAGACAGGCCTGGGGTTGAATCCCAGTTCTGCGTGGAGTGGCTAATATTTTTTTAGGGGGGACTGTTCCGGTTCGAAAACTGAAAGTCTTGCATGCTGGGAAGCCCCTCACCTGGACATGCCAGGTTGGCAGGTCACTCTCGCCCGACCTTTGTTGGTCGAGTGGCCGGAGGGCTACCTGGCCTCTGTGGAGTGGTCCTACCCGTCTGTGGTCCTGAGAGGGAGGGCTGTGTCCTCCGTCCTGAGACGTGGACCCTGAAGGAGCTCCTGTGTGAGTGGCCGAGGGGGTGCCGCTCTCCGTGAGGATCTCAGAGTGGCTGGGGTAGGCAGAGAGCACGGGGGAGGAGACAGGCATGGCTGGGGGCATGGCCTCACATTGTCCCAGCCTGACCGTGCCAGGGGCTTGGGTGCACAAGGCCCCCCACGTGTTCTCCACCCTGAGGCCAGTCCACGGCTGTGAACCTGACCCTGGCAGGCATGCCCGCCCAGGCATTTCTGGGCAGGGCAGCTCCTTCCAGCTGTGGGAGATTTTCAGGCGACCAGAGCAATGATGGGTCCTCAGCCAGCACAGCCGTGGAGTGACACAGCAGAGTGAGGAACACCACAGCAGCCTGGCGGGGGAGTGGAGCTCAGGGCAGGACACCAGTCGTGTCCACCGCATTTTCATTGGTTTTCCACACAGGCCCCATTAAGACAAATGAGTTCCCCCACAGCTGCTTCCCTGGGGCGGTGACATTCGGGCATGCCACCTCGGAATGTCTGCGCCCCAAGGGAGTCACTGAAATACACTGCGCAGAGGTTGCCCCAAGCTCTGCCATGCTTGGAACCCAAGGGGCCCTACTGCCGATTCCCATCTCGATTTGGCCACACCTTCTCCGGCTCGTCTCCTAAAGCACCATGGGTCGGGGGCAGTGGGGTACCAGCCACACTGGTACCCACTGGCCGGCCTGCCCTGCCCTGCCCTGCACTGGTCTCTCTTCTTCTGTCACGGAGCAAGCTACTGCTCATCGGCCATCATGCTGGCACCCGGTCTTGGTGTTCCTGCGCCCACAGGTCCCGCCATTGTCTCGGAGACCTTCCGAGTTCAGCGCAGTGACCCTGCGGCATCTGGGCCAGCCCCACCTCGGCTGGGCCAGCTGTTCCCCACTCCACGCAGCTGCGTGTACACGCACGCTGAGAGTGATGCACGAGGATTTCCACTCACACGTCACACTCCTTCCCGCCACCTGTGGACCATGGCCTCCTCTCCCAGCTTGTGTGCTTCGTCTCCCTGGCATGGTCATTCTGGGCTTCCGCGGGAAGCCCTGGCCAGTGAGCTCTCCCTGTCTCTGCTGTGCTGGCTCCCTTTCCCGGACCCCCTCCTGGCTCCGGTCTGTGCGGTCCTCTTCCCCGTAACCCAGACGTCACCCTGGTTTCTCTCTAGGTCATCCTATGGCACCTGACCTGTCCTGACCTTAGTTTCTTTAACTCTGAGACCATCGTAATGGACAACCCATCAGGGAGTTCAAATGACAATCTAATGAAAAAAATAAAGAAATCAAATTGATAGAGTCCGTTGTAATAGTTGGCTCCTGGTAGTTGATGAATCTGTTTATTCTGATTAAAGACTAACCTGTATTTGTCGGCTGAGAGGCAGGTGAGGCTGACATTCTGCCATGAGAACTGAGCAAGCTGGGGGAGACTCTCCTTGAGTGGACCCTCTCCACGGGGTGGGCCAGGGGGCCCTCCCAGGCTGAACACCGGGGTCGAGGGTGCAGGGACTCCAGAGATGTCCCTGCCTGAGGACTCACGGGGGGTGCCAAGGCATGGCGACCCTACGTAGTAACTGGCTCTCCCATGTGACAGTGACTCCTCATCAGGAAAATCTAAATGACAGTCTGTGAACTCTGCTGAAGGGAGGCAAGGGAGTAGAAGTTCTAAATTAAGTTACATCGGAAATGGCCACAATTAAATATAAAAGCACTTGCCATTTTAAGGACTTGGTATAAGTTTCTGAAAAATTCATTTCTGGGTGCGCCGTCATAGCTGAGGCATCATGGCGGGAAGAGGGAAGAGAGGAGACGGCGGAACCGAGGGTTTTGTGGAGTCTTGTTGATTTTAAATCAGAATATAAAATGCTCTGAGAATAAATTGCCTTTTGTTTTTAGTTTGTTTAAAGGAAATATTTAAAGATAAGACTATCACTGGAATCCTGTGCTCTAGGTAGAGTAGCAAGCTTGGTATTTTAATGTGCCAGCCTGTGTTTGCCTTTTGGGAAAATAAAATGAATATTAATATAATTGCTTCCGATAATAGAATGAGATTGCCTTCATGTGGGCACGGGAAACAAAAAGGGGTCAGAAATCTTCTTTAAGTGACTGGCTGGGGCTGAATTCTGTGGTGGTGTGCGGACGAGGGGGAGCTCTTTCTAAGCACCTACTACGTGAGAGTGGCCGTAGTAAGTACTTTTCCTGGTGCTAGTTTCACTCATTCTTCATGCGGGGCTCCCACGAGCCCTACGGGAAGCTGAGGGGATGCGGGCCGAGAGAGGGACAATGATTGGGTCACGGTCCTGCAGCCAGCAAGGGTGGAAGGCCAAAGCTGACCCCAAATCCGTCTGATCTGGATGCGTCTTTCTTCTCGGCCTCCCTGTTGGCGGCCCTGCCGAAGGGCGTTTCGATTTCAACTATCTGTTGCAAAAGCAAAACAAAACTCAAGAACTACCCAGTCAGAAATAAGTGGGTTTTAACCACTCAGTGGTGTGGATCTGGGCAGTGAGCGAGCTTTGTCTGACTTGAGATAGGAAGGGGGTGAGGAGGGGTGTGCTTGCCGGCCCTTCCCATGAGGTCTTCCCCCTGTGTCACCGACTCTGAAATACGCAGGAAAGAGACCTTATAGACTCAGGAGCCTGTGCAGGTGGGGGGTGGGGCAAGAACCCAGGGCAGCCTGTGTCCTTCCTCCTCATTCGGGGGAATTATCAGCATTTTAGGTGTTCGCCTTCTTATTGACTACCTTGAACCAAAGTGCAAGAAAACACATTTGCTACAGTGACAGACCTGACTTTTCTTCTTCGTTTGTGTGGTTTAATTGAGCGTCCCCCTGGGTATGTTTACTCAAAATCCAGTGAGTAACGTATGTGTCAAACTTCTGGGATGTCAGTGTAATGTATTATGTAGATCTAACTTAAAATCAATACGTTCCTTGGAGATGCATCTCACTTCACGCTGAAACTGAGGCCGGGCTGGCCCCTGGTGGCCTGCGTGGGAGGCTTAGTCACGGCCGCAACGGAGCGGGTGCCTCAGGCTGGGGGTCTCCTTTGCAGATAATCTTGGGTTCCTGGTTCTGGAGGCCCATGAGGTAGTTTTCAACTTTCTATTCATGGTGATTGAAACACAGTCTTGTTGGACCCAAATTAATCTAAGCTCCTAGGTGCAGGCACTGTCTTGGCATGGGTTGTGTAGGAAACCGAAGGAAAATGCAGTTTATTGAATTGTGGGATGGATGGGTGAGTGGGCGGGTGGGTGGATGGATGGATGGATGGATGAGTGGATAGATGAATTGGTATCGTTTATATCAAGAGGACAAAAAAACATTTAACCAAGCTGGGTGGACGGATGGATGAGCAGGAGGATGGATGGGTGGTGGGTGGATAGGTGGATGGATGAGTGGATGGATGAATTGGTGGGTGGGTGGATAGGTGGATGGATGGATGAATGGTTGGATGAACAGATGCATGAAATGGCAGATGGGCGTACAGATGGATGAGCAGCTGGATGGATGGGTGGAAGGCTGGTCAGTGGATGTGGAAAGAATAAAAACACAATTGTAAAAGCGTGGCTATCCAGGGCATTCTACTTGGCGGTGAGAATGTAGAATGAAAACCCAGTGCGAGGGGACAGAAGGACAGACTCTCAAGCTAGCTAACCAGATTTCATCCTGCCTCTACCACTGGCCTTTACCAAGGTTCCTAACCTGCTTAGGCATGAGTTCTGTCACCAGAGAGTGGTGGTGACACTGTTCCTGCCAGATGGGGTGTCCATTAAATGAGCTGATACGTGAGAACACGTGAACAGTGGCTCACAGGCTGCAAACACTCTGAGGTATAAGCTGCTATTATCACTAAGGAACCTGGGACCAGCTGTGTAACTTGCAGGGCCCAGTGCCAAATGAAAGTGAAAATTGTTATTTATATCAAGATGGTAAAAGAACATTGAACCAAGTTTGGGGTTCTTCTCAGCCTGGTGTTGGGCCCCGTGTGACTGCGTAGGTCACGTACTTATAAAACCAGCCCCAGAAGGACCCTCTTTCTCCAGAATCCCACAGCCATCCAGGAGGAAAGACAGTTCTCCAGTGGGTTTCTGAGGCCCTTTCTGTCCGTGCCCCTGAACCCCCTTCTTCCCTGTGGCTCTGTCCTCATTTTTCTCCACACCATGGAGGTGCCCTCTGCACCATGACCCTTCCCCACACCTTTGGGAATGAGATAGGTGTCAGCTCCACAACCCATGGTCATGCCCCCTCTGCTGAGATGGCATTTGTCCCCCCACCTTCAGTCTGAGAATCTCTGGTGCATCTCTGTGTCACTGGTTAAGCCTGAACTCTGGCGTGGAACGGACCGCCCATTCCCCGTTCCGATCACCTGGCCTGTGCGGATGCACGTCCATCATAGATCCAGTGGACTTCATGTTCCCTGCAGACTCTGAGCTCCGCTGGGGCAGGGACTTTACCTGCTAACCTTGTCCGCCCGCCAACGTCTGGCTATTCCACGTACCCTTGGGAAGTCAGCCGTGGCCTCGGCACTGTCAGAGGCTCAGTCCCATGGTGAGGCCGTGGTTCCGGCAGCCGGTTGTTCCAGCATGGACACCCGACATAACTGGAGGAGGGCAGGCACATAGACCCTGATTTGGATGAGACAGAGCGGGAGGTTAAATGCAACCAAGTGGAGAGACTATCATTCAGTGTGTGAGCAGAGGCTGTCACAGTCAGGCAGACAGCGTGGAATTAAGCCTCAAAGGGCTGGACCCCACAACTATTCTGAATGCTCCCAGCCTGAGCTCTGGTCTGCGTCACAGAATGGGGTAGCTGTCAGCACTTTGCCTGGACCATGCCCTGCTGGTCTGTGCTACGTCCCATACCCACCCCGACACACCCAGCGGTGATGTGCCAACCGAGGGACCTAGAGGTGAGAAGGAGAGCATTGAGGTTTGGAAAGTGCTGGCCCGGATTCCACTCTGCCAGTCACTAGCTCTGACTTGGAAAACTTGTTTAACTCCTTGGAGTCTGTTTCTTCACCTAGAGAACAGAGAGAACCCAACCACTTTTCTCATAGTTGGCCTGGACGATTAAATAACAGGCTACTGCCTGCACAGCACTTAGCAAAATGCCTGACCTAGAGCAAACGACTTGAGGAAGATTAGCTCATCGGGTTGTAAAGGAAATTTCATCCAGTATGAATTATGTGCCGAGCATCATGCTCCCTGCTGGAGGCGCTGTGCAGGCCGACACAGGCTCGGCCCCTCTCCCCCAGAATTTGTATTTTCCCAGTGGCCAGAGTAGGGAGAGGCCAGAAACAACAGGCAGTGGTTTCTTTCTGTTTTTCTCCTCCAGACAACGCACTTGAGCACTCTTTTATTTCACGCATTCATTCAACAAACAGGCGGACACTTTCCCCGAGCCAGTCACTGGGTGTGGACTTTCTTATGTAGTCTTCGCAACAGATAACATTTTTACAACAGATAAGAAAACAAAGTGAAAGCATCCCTACTAGTCCCTTTTCACAAATGCAGCTTCTGGAGTGCAGAGAGGCTAGGTGGCTGACCAAAAATCACACAGGTGGTGAGTCTCCAAACCCAGATTCCAACCGATGTCCAGCTGATTCCCAAGCCCTTTCCTGGGGCTGAGCTGCCCTGCAGAGGCGCCTCTGAGCGCTCACAGCACCGGGTGAACTTGGACGTGGTTCCCTGCTGCTTCCCCATGTTGAAGATGACAAGGGATGGACACATAAATCCTACTGTTTGCTCCTGCTGGGCTTTCTTTCACTTAGAAATAATTTCTCTTTCTCTCCAATTCTTTCTCTGGACTTCTCTTTTTTCCCCTTATTTCTCTCATCGGTACTTGTTTTCACTCTTTCTTTTAGTAGAAAGATTTGTCTGTGTGTTTTCTTTCCTATTTGACTGCGGGCAGTTTGAAGATAGCATCCACTCCATAGCCCATCCTCGCCCCCAGTGCTATCATACCATCGGTGTCCTGGGAGTGTTTGTAGCATTTCATTGTTCAGTTAGGGTTTTCTTGTACAACCCGAAGGCCGCAGCCCACAGAACTAGGGTGAGCCCAGTGAATCCAGCACAGATGTCGGAACCAGTTGGGTCAGAATGCTGAGGCTCCGGTTTCCCTGGGAGCCGCCAGCACAGGCGGGGAGAGCTGACCTCCAAGCCAGGCTCCCCAAGCTCAGCACCAGCTGTGAACTGCCACTCACTGCTCTCCAGCCCTCACCAGGCCCCAGAGAGGCCCCGGGGACTGGCTGCAGGAAGATGAAATGTTCTCTGCTCCCAGGAGCCCATGGCCACCAGACCCAGCTGAGAGCTGCACTGTTTAGCCTTGTTTATTATTAGCCCAGTGCTGCCTGCACAGTTGGTCCCACTGAGAACTGCCTCAGGGTGTCCCTGCCCCGGGCTGTGGCCGTGCTCAGAAACAGACTGTCTCAAGCAGGCACAGAGCCTGCCTAAGCGGGCAGGCTCCAGGGGACTCGCTTCAGCAGTTACCCCGGTGGGAAGAGCAGGTGCGGAGTGATACCACTTGATGTGCATTATTTTGGGCTAGGACCTCAGAGCGCTTTATAATTTAGCGCCAAGAATAAAGGACCTGGAATTCATTTAATTTATCCATCCAGAAAGCATTGCTGAGGGCCGTCCCTTGGGCCAAGTGCAGCGCTGAGGATATGGAGATACAATTGTCACCTTCACGATCACTGTTATCGTCCTCCCAATGCTGAAGTTTATGGAACGTATTTCAGCGGGCGTGATGTTGGGCACTGCGGCGCATTGCCGTGTTTCATCCGGGGGGCGCCCTGCTCTAGGGATGCCGCTTCACACCTTGTTCCTCACACGCCTGGCGTGGGGCGCCTGTCCCCTCGGGGGCGGCCCTGCATCTGTCTCTATTTTGCAGATAATTTTTTCAGAGAAGATAAAGGCCACAGCTTCAGGAGGCAGAGGAAGCAGGTTTAGCCCTTAAACGTACGTGGAAGGCCCTACCCAGACGGCTGGCCCGGTGGTGGGAGTGATTCTGCAGGAGGGAAGGACGTTTGCCGATTCTTTGCTTAGAGCACTTTCAGCGGTGGGCTACCAGCTGGCCGGGGAGGCGTTCCTGGTAGCGGAGTGCCTGGATCAGAGTTTTCATTTGGAAATAATTTCTCGGCTCTGTGGTGGCCCGACTAGCCAGGGCCAGGAGGGACCCCCATACTAGGAGGGAGACCGGTTTTCGTCTGCTTGTTGTCAGTAGGCTGTGTTGTTACAGCAGTCTTAGGTTCACAGCGAGGCTGAGCAGAAAGGAGAGATCTGCGGACGCCGGCCCCCACACAGGCACGCCTCCACTGGGGTCAGCGCCCCGCCCCCCAGGGGCAGCGCCCCGCCCCCCAGTGGGCGTCTCTTACATTTGATGCGCCCCCGATCACCGAGGTCCACAGTTCACTGCAGGTCCCCCGGCGGTGCGTGGTCTGTGGGTTTGGACGAATGCGTGACAATGGGCCTCCACGGCTACAGGGTCACACGTGACATGTTCAGTGTCCCGAACTTCCTCGGGGCTCCACCTCTTTTCACCTGACCCTGCGGATCCCTGACCTCTTGGCCGTCTCCATAGTGGGACCTTTTCCAGGACGTCACAGAGCCGTGCTCACACAGTAGGTGGGCTCCTTGGATTGGCTTCTGTCACTTTGTGAGACACGGGGTCATCCCCTTCAGGTTGTTGTCCAACGGGGGATACTAGCCAACACCCTGGAGACAGAGCGAACAAGCCAGCCCTCCTTCTCACAGACCCTCCGGTTTAGGGGAGGGAGTCAGAAATCTAAAAAGAAAACACAAACAAATAGGAAGAAGAGCAGCAAAACAAAACAAGGCCGAGGGTACAGGGAAGTGCTGGTCTGACAGAGCAGTCAGGGCGCCGGGTCTGGTCCGAGGACGTCGGACGAAGACCTGCACAAGTGGGGAGGAGGGAGCCATAGGGAGTCCCCAGGGTGTGCTGGTCCCTGCAGTCACCCCTTGACCTTTGGTCGTCTGTCCCTGGAGCCAGAGAGAGAGGTGGCATTACTCGCCTATTTGCAGCAGAGGACCTGAGGCCCCACCGTTGTGATGGGGCTGGGCTGGGACAGAGAGCGAAGTCCTGACTCGGCTCTGCCATCTACCGCAGCCTCTGCCAAGGGCCCCGGGGAACACAGGCCACCTTGCTGTCCGCAGGGCACACGCGACTCTCTGTGCCCCGAGAAGGAGGAATCAGAGCTGATGTCGCTTCCCGGTGAGCGGGCGAGGGTTCTGCAACCCTCAGAAAGAGTCACTAAATCTCTGCCGAGTTTTGCCTGAGAGAAGCTGATCAAATCAAATAAAACAGGAAACGAACACTTGAAATACTGATCGTGGTGGAACGTGCAGAGCACCTCTGTCCCACGACTGTTGGTAACGAAGCCTCTTGGGGACTGGCCCGTCATGGACGGGGCTCATTCTGTTTATGGTTTTATGCGCCCTTCCACGTGCTCAGGCGGAACTCAAATGATGACAGTACAATTGAACAGAAAGGTGCTTTCTCTCTCTGTCTCCGCCTGCCCCACCCCCACCCCCAGGTCTTGGTAGGATTAAAAGAATTAATACAAAAATGACTACCGCTTGGCCGAGAGCACCTCTCTCCTTGTTCGGTTTTGCTGTTGGTCTTTGCTTGTGTGGTGGTGGCCGGTCTCCCTGGACTGTGCGCCGGGGACTTGCCCGTGTGTTGTCCCTATCGGCTCAGAGAGCCGCCTTCAGTGTCCAGAGTCTTCAAGAAATTGCTTTAAAAGACATTAGCCTGAATCTGGTTCAAGCAACAGCTGTGACTCTGGAGCATTGTTCCCATTTCAGGAGCAGTTAGGAAGGAGACAGCTGTACGGATTTAGAACTCTCCGGTATTTATAGTCCCGAGTGGAGTGTGGGCCCTGGGGAGGTGGGAGGGGCAGGGTTTACGACCCAGGGCTGTGGAAGGTGCACGGGGATGCCATGCTGCGTCCTCCGGGCCCAGGGTCCT
>PVIA01011529.1:0-43838 GCA_004024845.1 Tonatia bakeri | reverse complement strand
GAGATAATAAATATGTGGTTTTTATAAGTCACTAGGTTATAACAAACTACTTTAAAGTAGTGCAAATTTGTTTTTTGATTGAAAGACAACTATTCTTTTTCATTTTAATAAAATATTTAAGGAATGTGAAACTGTTTAAGAAAAAAAGCTGAAAAAGTAACCACATAATAATAATAGTTAACATTCAGTGAGTACATACATATTCCAGACATTATGTTTTACAAAATTTCACTCAAGGCTTACAACAATCCTTTGAGGTAGGAGTATGGCATTAATCTGTTTATTAGACAGATAAGAAAGCAAATATAAAGGAGATAAAGAATTTAACTTTAATTAGCAAAGAAATTAGCTGAACTTTCCATTGGGAAGGTACAGAATTCAATCCTTTCAGGTCGAGCAGGGAAGTCAAAAGTAGTTACCATAAAAGTTAGGTAAAGTGTAAGATTCCTAAGGGATGGGCAATGTCATGAGTTGTGAAAATAAATCCCATCTTGAATATTCAAGTTCCCCCTGCATGGCAGGCAGTTCCCCTCTGTTACAAGAGGCTCAGCCTATTAATGGGCAGACCATGTGGAATCCCCAACCAGCACACCCTTTCCTCCCCTACCATCAGTCCCCCCACCTGGAATCTTTGACCAATAACCCAATACCACAACCCCAGTCTTGGTCTTTAATTAACAGTCACACATAACATCAGATTAATGGTGACAAAATACATCTGTTCCCCTTCATTGGGTGTCACTGGGTAATGACTGCAGCCTAAAATAGCATACACGTGATGAAGAAATCAATATTTGTATACATATACCCTACTTTCCCTCAGCTTTTATTTTGAAGAAGTAGAAAAATTAATGTTATTTTTAATTTTTATTTATTGATTTGAGAGACAAAGAAAGAGAAACATCAATTTGTTGTTCCACTTATCTATACATTCATTTGCTACTTCTCATATGTGCCCTGACCAGAAACCAAATCCCCAATCTTGGTTTATTGGGTCAACACTCAAACCAACTGAGAGCTACAGGGCAAAATTAATATTATTTAATGACACCTTATATTTACAAGATGTAGTAACAAACTTTTTAACTCCATGTTGTTTGTGTATTATGCTCTGTATTTAAGATACTGACATGTCTTAGAGAATCTCACAGGTTGGAAAAAAATCTGGCATTAGACTGATTTTTTAATTGAAATATTTAGGATTTTACCACTCAGGGGTGTAGTAGATATTTAAACACTTAAGTGAATTTGATTTAATGTGTAGGTTTGATTTTTATGCTGTTCAAATGCCTAAGAGAATTTGATCTACTACATTTACACTAATGCCATAACATTTGGTGAGGGCTTACTCCTTGCCATGCACTGTTTTAAGTGCTTTCCATGCACTAACTCAGGTCAGACTCACAACAACTCTGAATTGTGTACTATTGCTTCCCCCACTTTCAGACAATAAAAGAGGCACGAAAAGTTGCATGACTTAACCAAGGTCACACAGCCAGCTAGTAGCAGAGCAGTCTGGCTGGGAGTCCACACTCCTAACCAATGCCTGTTCAGTGCACAGGAAGACTCTTACAGAAATACTTTGTAAGGACTCAGGACTGGGTGGAGAATGGGCTCAGATGATATACAGAGTATAATTATGCCTTTTTAGGGGCTTGATGTATGTGAAAAAAATTAGATACAGAAATGTGTGAATTCGTCATAAAGGAAATTTAATAAGTGAATTTTATAAATAGTGCTCAAATGTGTAAGAGAATTCAATTTGTATGCTTTTGTGACTTTAATATGTAATCCTTAAGAAAATTCTATTACATTTATAGATACTGTTTAAATGGAAAATTTAATATGTCAAATTAATAAGCTCACTGAGTGTTAAAGAACAAGTGAAAATGTTTTATTTTTAACATGAAAGTGATAGATTTATAAACGAATTTGAGATTTGTGTTTAAATATTTAATAACAACTAGCCTTAAAATTTACAACCTTAATCATTAAATATCAATTAAATGCAAAGAGTTTGATGGGTTCCTTTTTATGCACAAAAACTTGCCTCTGAAATTTAAAAATCTCAGCTAACAATTGACAGTTACAGCCCTATTTTGCAAAGGAGGAAACTAGGAAGGATAAACTTCCCAAGGTAACAGAACTGGGGAGTGGTGGGTCCTCTCTTTCAGCCCAGGCAACACAAGACTGTCAAAGCCAACACACTTAACCATTTTGCTATTCTGCCTCCAGTGTATGGAGATTCCATTTCTATAGAAGACAATATCAATTATGAATACACAACCTGGAGGAATATGCATCAACATAACAACAGTGGTCTTTCCTGGAATGAGAATTATGGAGTATGGTTATTTTATTTCCATAATATTTCAGTAAAGGCATTATCTACCCCTTCACCCCATTTTTCAACTAATCTCTTTACTGACAATTTTAAAATAACAGAATTCTGCACCTTTTTCTATTTTATTTTCTTCTCTGTGCTGCCAGTCAGCATATTTAGTTATTTCTTAATATCTACCTCATGAGCTTTTTTAAAAAAAATTTAACATTCCTGCTTATGCTTCAAATATCACTGAGGCATCATTCCTGAATGAAACCTTTTTGTGGACCTCCATCCTCATATACTCTAGAAATAGTCATTCCTTCAGTTACGCTACTTACATACCTAGCACATGCTTTTATTATTAAATGTGTAACACTGAATTATAGTTGATTTTCTATCTGTCCTCTTCTGTCTTAGGATGTGTGTTATATATGTCTTTTCCCAGGTCCTAGCACATAGTTTAGTTGGTTATGCCTAACATTTTGCAGTTGTGGAGGCTGAAGTATGCTTTGCATAGGCAATTGTATAGATTTTTTCTTTCCTTAAAAGGCTTGCTGTCTTTCAGCCTTTTAATTCTTTGTCTAGCATTGGGATAGGTAATACAAATCAAGACTTAAGTTAAACTGAAAGTGGAGGAATTCAATTAAGAAATGTCAAAAAACTAGAAAAACTGAATTCTCTGAAAACAAGTAATCATTTGCGAGAAGTTAGGTGTGGAGCCATGTCACACATTAACATCTGGGAGGAAGGTAGAAACTCCTTTTATGCTGGACTGCTTCAATGGTGGAAATCTCGGGGTAAAGTAGTGTTTTGCATGGTACAGCCCTGCAGACCACCTAACCCCCAAACCACTGCCCTGTGCCCTCACCTCCTGCGGTTACTGGGGCTGGCACCCTTCCAAGTCTACGGCCAGGGTAGGATAGTGAACATGAAAACGAAGCCACCCTGATTGCCCCTCTGGGGCTGGCGACTCTCACTGGTCACTTAGGCTGTGTGAGAGGATGGGAACATCTGCGAGTTCGCTTACTGGTGATCCTCTTAACAGTTGCCTTGTCCTCTGGGGTAGGGGTCTCCGTTCCTCCTTGCACAGAATAGTGCAGCCCCACTGCCCACCTTGGGGAGGACCTGCTGCCACATACCACCCTCCCACCAACCTCCCTGAGTCTCCGCCCACATGAGGCCCCTCCCAGGCCCTGTGTCTTTGTCCCTAAGGCCACGCCCTGTGAGTCTCCCAAACCCGAGGCCCCACTTGGCTCTGCCACTGTAGGTTGGGAACTCGAGGAGGGCACTTTCTCTTCTTCTCCCTCCCCTTAAGTGCAATGTCATTTAAAGTGACAAAGATATGAAAATATAATCTAAATCAACAATAGTAAAATAAGTAAATTGATATATCAATTTATGCTTATTTTTAAATATGATCACTTAAAATTTATGGAAACTTTAAAATGTGTTCCAAGTTCATTTGGTCATACAGAGTATCACTGCAACTGTGTAAAAATTTATGTATATGCATAGAAAAAAGACTAGAAACAAGTATATTAAAATATTTTTTTCAGATTTTATTTATTTATTTTTTGAGAGGAAAGGGAGGGAGAGAGAGAAACATCAATGTGCAGTTGCTGGGAGCTGCAGTCTATAACCCAGGCATGTGCCCTGACTGGTATATTAAAATATTAACTGGTTATTTCTGAATAGTAGGATAATAGACCATTTAAATTTTCTGTATAAGTTTTTTTCATATTTCCTATAATGAACATTATTTTTTATAGTCAGGAAAACAACAAATGCTACTCTTTTTTAAAGATTTTATTTATTTAGTTTTAGAGAGGGAAGGGAGGGAGAAAGAGAGAGAGAGAGAGAATCATCAATGTGCAGTTGCTGGGGGTCATGGCCTGCAACCCAGGCATGTGCCCTGACTGGGAATGGAACCTGTGATGCTTTGGTTCACAGCCCACACTCAATCCACTGAGCTACACTAGCCAGGGCTACAAATGCTACTTTTTAAAAATAAAACAAAATTTTTAGAGGGCTTAATAAAACTTAACTTGTTGATTCATAACTAATAGAATGAGATATTAGTGTTTATGCATGAAACCCAGAAATAACCCCAAACAATGACTACTTTAGAAATCAACTAGTCTCACTCTGCTTCTGCCTTTCTTTCATTCTTATCCTCTAGTTGTTAAAAATGTTTCCTGTGGTTGAAAGCCTATTTCTACCAAAGTAAAACAGTATCAAATCAATTAAATATAAAAGCTTACACCTACATAAACCTAAAATGTTAACATAATAATAGTGCAAACCCCAAAACAAATGCTATGTATAATGACATTTCTTTCTTTCCAAAAAGACTAAGAGCCCCAGGCCCTGTGCTTTAGCACAAATGCCAAAACTTAGGGCTTTTTTCTACTAGAACACTCAACATATATATTTAAATATATCCTAGAAAAAGGTCTGGAAGACTATATCTTTTTTATTTTAATTATTTATTTTTAGAGAGAGGGGAAGGGAGGGAGAAAGATGGAGAGAGAAACATCAATGTGTGGTTGCCTCTCATGCACCCTCTACTGGGGACCTGGCCCACAACCCAGGCATGTGCCTCGAATGGGAATCGAACCAGTGACCCTTTAGTTCGCAGGCCCACGCTCAATCTACTGAGCCATACCAGCCAGGGCGGAAGACTATATCTTGATGTCAAGATATTAAGTATCTGGATTGGTAGAATTATAAATGTCTATGCAACATTTTTGCTTGCCAATATTTTCAAATTATCTTATAATGTGTAAACACAGCTTTTTGTAAAAAGGAAAAACAATTTTATTATCATTTTGACAAAAAAAACCAAGATGCCTCCCAGAGCTATCAGAATGAGTGTCTTTGAGACCTTCCTAACTTGCAATTAGGAAAACAAATGACCAATTACTCACAGTTTGGAGTTTTGACAGACTAAATGATATAGCTTTATATTTGATATCTGCCTAATACTTGGGAGGAATAAAATAAATTCAAATCCTTTGAATTTATCTATGAAGCAATTTAGGAAATCTTCTTGGAAAACTCAGTTGTACAACAACTATTTAAATAGATTATTTAAATACCTTCCAATTGTATAAATGGAGTCATATATTAATGAAAGATTTATAACAAGACAGGTACTCCTATAGAAAATAAACAAGAAACAGATAACAGTATGGTGATTACCAGAGGGAAAAGGGGGTGGAAGGAAGTAAAAGAGGGTAAAGGGGCAATAAATAGTGATGGAATACTTGACTTGGGGTGGTGAACACACACTACAATATACAGTTGAGGTATTATAGAATTGTACACCTGAAACCTATATAATTTTATTAACCAATGTCACCCCAATAAATTCAATAAAATTTTTGAAAAGAAAATTAAACAAACAAAATACCATGTGGAAACAGACAAGTTTACTAAAAGAACAGCATCAAGTTAATAACTGTTCTATAAATAAAACCACCTGGCATATTTTTGCATGTCAGAGGTTTTTGAGATAAACATTACCAGTGGGTTGGTGACATGCCTCATTTTACAAAGTATATTAGCACAGTATTTTATATAAAGCAGATACTCAATATCTTTTTTCGAATATTTTTATTGATTTTAGAGAGAGAAGAAGAGACAGATACAAAGAGAGAAAAAGAAAGAGAAACATCAATTTGTTGTTCCACTTACTTATTCACTCTTTGATTGATTTTCATATGTGCCCTGACCTGCAATCCAACTTTCAGCCTTGGCGTATCTGGATGATGCTCTAACCAACTGAACTACCCAGGTGGGGTCAATATCTTCTTATAAAAATGTATTTTGCTTCAAATTTATACACTAGAAAATAATTCCTAGTGAACAGCTAGAGCTCCCATCTCTACCTGTAATAAAAAGTACCCTCAACTCAAGTGTCAACAGAGTCTGAGAGAGTCCAGTACCAACAGGCAATAATGAGGTGGCCACAGCCCCACTCCCATCCTTATCCTGCTGGAGCAATGTCAGAGGAAACTGTCTAAAACTGAAGTTTTAAATAGAACCATGTGGTTGGTCTCCTTTGAAGAACAAAAGTTTTTAATTTTGATGAGGTCCAATTTGTCTATAATATTTTTTCTGTCATTGCTTTTGCTTTTGGTATAATCTCAGAGAATCCTTTGCCATATCCAAGATCCTGAAGGGTTACTCCTATGTTTTCTATAAGAGTTTTATAGTTTTAGCTCTGACATTCAGGTCTTTGATCCATTTTGAGCTCATTTTTGTATATAGGGTAAGGTAAGTGTCCAACTTCATTCTTTTACCTGTGGCTATACAGTTTTTCCAGGGTTTGTTGGAAGAATATCTTTTTCATTGCATGAGCTTGGCACCCTTGTCAAAAATCAACTGACCATGGATGTGTGGGTTTATTTCTGGACTCTCAAGTCTGTTCTATTGATCTCTATGTCTGTCCTGTGCCAGTGCCTCACTCTCTTGATTATTGTTGTTTTGTAGTAAGTTTTGAAACCAGGAACTCAGTTTTCCAACCTTGTTCAACTTCTTCAGGATTAATTTGGTTATTCTGAGTCTCTTGCAATGCCATATAAATTTCAGAATCAGTTTGTAAATATCTATAAAAAATCAGTGGTAGTTATAATAGGGATTGAGTTGGATATATAGGTAAGTTTCAAGAGCATTGCATCTTAGTAATGTTAAGTCTTCTGACCCAACAACATGAATTTTCCATTTCCTTATATTTCTTTTAATTTCTTTCAATAATGTCTCATGTTTTCAGAATGGAATTTTGACTTCTTGTTAACTTTATTCCTAAGTATTTTATTCTTTTTGGGGCTTTGATGCTATTATTCAGAAGATAATGGAATTATCTTAATTTCATTTTTTAATTGTTCACTTAAAGTATATAAAACTACAATTAATTTTTTATATGAATCTTGTGTCCTATAACCTTGGAAAATTGTTTTCTAGTTCTAACAGTTTTTTAGTGGGTTTCTTAGGATAGTCTATGTAAAAGATTATATTATCTGTGAATAGAGATCATTTTATTTCTTCCTTCCTAATCTGGATGACTTTATATTTCTTGACTAATTACCTTGGTCAGCCCTGGCCTGGTAGTTAGTTGGTTAGAGTGTTGTTCCAATATGCCAAGGTTTTGCATTCAGTCCCTGGTCAGGGCACATACAAGAAGCAACCAATGTTGAATAAATAAGTGAAATAACAAATCAATCTTTCTCTCTCTCTCTCTCTTTCTCTACCCCTTCTTCTCTCTCAAATCAATAAATTAAAAAATTAATATAAGTAAAATGATTTATTAATTAATTGATTTTAGGATATTAAGCCAACATTGCACTCCTGACATAAATTCCATTTGATGATAGTATATAATTCTTCCTATAAGTTCTGAATTTAGTGTGCTAGTATTTTGTTGAGGATTTTTACATCCATATTCATATGAGGTACAGATAGGTCCCTTCCTGAAGCAGATCCTCTATCTAAATTGTTTTAGATAAGTCCTGGCTGGTGTGGCTCAGTGGCTTGAGTGCCAGGCTGAAAAACGAAAGGCTGCTGGTTCAATTCCCAGTCAGGGTACATTCCTGGGTTGTGAGCCAGGTCCCCAGTTGGGGGTGTGTGAGAGGCAACATCTCTCATGCATCAATGTTTCTTTCCCTCTCTTTTTGTCTCCTTTCCCCTCTCTCTAAAAATAAATAAATAAAATCTAAACTTCTTTTAGTTAAGTCAAAAGACTTTCCTGAGTCTTTTGTTTCTTAAAAATAACCAGCTTAAAATAATCGATATCCCCCAAAGTTCATATTTTGGAGTGGCAAACTCTGCTCCCCCCCACTCAGGTAGAAAGCACATTTTGGCATTTATAATATTTAAGAATCTTGGGAAATGGTTTGACATGAACTTTGGTCACATTTTTCTGAGTAGCTTTGGTTCTTTGCTGAAAGATTGTGAAAGCAAGTTTGCCTGATGTAGCCAAAATGACACCAATTTCCTGAGTCAGCAGTAAGCCACTTACTTCATACCAGCATAACCTACTTTCAGACTAAGTTCTAGACAGGTGGGTGGTATTAAAGCCCTGTTGCTAGTGATTCTTGGATTCAGGATATTTATGACTGCTTTTGATTTGTTAATGCTCAATGTCCAGTCAAGCAGTAGATGTCGTAGAACCTGTGCCCAAGAGGTCGAGAGCCAACCTGGCTTTAGCCCATTTTAGGAGCATAGGTGACTCAAGTGGTTCAGCAGCAGTTCTGTTTGGAAAGAGGAATTTGACCCTGCTCTTACATTATTCAGCTCTCCTAACCTTTAGCAGTTCATTACTCATAGGGTAAAACATGGATTTCTCCAACATCAGAAAATGTTGTACCTGTTGCGCCTATGTTTGGTAGATTCAATAGTGAAGCCATCTACGCTTTTCTTTGTGGGTAACTTTTTTATTGCTAATTCAATCTATACACTTATAGATCTATTCAAATTGTCTACTTCTTGAGTTAGTTTGGGTAGTTTGTGTCTTTTCTAGAATTTATCTATTTCATCTAAGTTATCTAATTTGTTAGCATATAATCATTCATGGTATTCTTCCTTATCACTACTCCTAAACATGACCCATAGTTTCCTGTCCTTTCTTTTCATTTATTTAGTTTTTTAGAGAGAGAGAGAGAGAAACATCGATTTGTTTTTCCATTTATTATTTGTACATTCATTGGTTGATTCTTGTATGTGCCCTGTCCAGGGGTTGAGCCCTCAACCTTGGCTTATCGGCTCTAACCAAATAAGCTACCCATACAGGGCTTCTTGTCCTTTCATTTTTGCACTTGGGGTGCCCTCAACATAATCTCTACCTATTGAAATGTATTGAATACCTATTGGTATCAAAACATTCTTCAGAGTACTCTAGGAAATATATGAACAGCTAGATAAGGTTTTAGCTTTTGAAGAGCTTATGGTCTAATATAATGTTTCCTAAAGTATGTTTTTTCAGAAGTCCTGCAAGATGCAATTAAAAAATAGCAAGAACCATTTGATCAAATGGTTCTATGATCAAAGACATGAGGGAAAAATTGTATATTACTCCTTCTGTAGGTCATTCATAATTCTCATTGACATGTTAATTGCTCTATGATGTTCTGCTACTAAGAAGCCCAGTGCTTATCCAGTGTTTTCCCAAAAGTGTCTGACCTCAGAACTCTTTCTTTACATAACATCTGTTAAAAACCCAAAGAATTTCTCTTCCATGGAACACACTTCAGGAAACAGTGGTGTAGCTAAAAGAAACTCCCAAGAAACTGCAGTGCAAGTTAGAGTGTCATAACTGAGAGTAAGTCTTTAAAATGTGAGTCGGAAGGACTGGAGAAAAGAATGAAGAAAAGGAAGAAGGAGAAATAAATGAAGCATACCAGGAAATAGAAAAGCAAAAGATGTGGAGATAGTTAAGCTAAGGGACGAGAGAGCTGTCAACAATGTCAGATGCTGCAGAGAGGCCAAAGAAACCAAGAAATGGCTCTTGGATTTAACAATCTTGAAATCAAACATTCAGAAGAACAATTCCAGGACAATGATGGAGGCGGATAAAAAGGTAATAATGAATAAGTAGAATAGTATGTGAGCTCCAAGAAAGCAGGGATTTTTTGTAACTTGTATTTACTGATGTTCCTCATCATGGTTCTGTAGAACCATGCCTGGCATATTGAAAGATCTCCATAACTGTTAGTTAAATAAGTAAATAAATTAATACATGAATAAGCCATGCTAAAAAAAAAATAGAGGCAGTGGGGGTGATAAAGGACAGACTAGATTAACAGTGTAATTGAGGAAAGGAGGAATTTGAACTTGCCTTTAGACAGTGGACTTCAATGGAAAATTGGAAATCAGATGCAAAATAAGGAAAACCAATGGAACACTATCAAATTTGAAATGAGAAGAAATGAGAACAAGGTCATAAACAGTAGAATAAGAGGAGGGAGATTGCACTTAATAAATAAACTGGACTCATTCAGAACTCTCTGCAAACAAATTATTCTTCATTATGTGTTCCATATTCCCATTAAATGTATGAAAATTCACTCAAGCATCCAAGCTAGAAACTCGAGTTTTCTTTAACATGTCCTTATCCTTCATCTTCTTACCTCCTTAAATGGATGCCAAGTTTCTTAATTCCATTCCTGCAATGTTCCATATCCATTCCCACTTTTTATCCCCATTGGTACTACTTTAGGTAAAGCATTTGTCATTTTCTTACTTGGAGTACTTTAATGATGTTCTGACTAGACTCAGAATTTTGTAGCTTTCTGCTCTCAGTCCTTTCTCCCTATTGCTATCAGAACTGTGGTATTAAAACACAAATATGACCATTTTACTCTTCAAAAAGAGCAGCAACTACCCATTCCTACTGTTTATATTTCTCCATTTATTAAGTGCCTCATATGTGCTAGGTGCTGGGGGTGCACGGATGAGTTATGAGAAAAGGGACATTTCAAATTAAGGATGAAGAAATCAAAGGGCCACAACAAAAAGAAAAGATGCTCAAAGATGAAATGTTATTTTTCTCCTATGAGATTGGCAAAGATTAAAAAGAAAGTACCCAGTGTTGGCAACTATGAAGAAAAAGAAGCAACCTCACCCACTATTGGTTAAAGTATTAATAGATACACACTTTTTGGAGGACAATTTATCAATACTTGTTAAAATTTTAGTAATACCCATTTGCCCTACCTAAGGTTATCTCCAGGACTGTAGAATTATGAAAGACTAACTTTCTACTTCTCAAAGTCTTTTTCACTCTTTTTCATAGTGTTTCATCTTTATAATGCTTATATATTTATTTTTCAATTTGAAAAAATTAAGACAAAAATGGGAAATAATTATTTTTCTTTGATTGATTCACACTTTTAAGGTCAACATTCAAGGCTGTTCAAATGATTCCCTAGCCCTGTCCCAGGCCCACCTTCTACCATTCCTGGTCACATCTCCTCACCCTCACCCAGGATCCTCTCTGCCTCTGATGTGCCTCTAACTTTAAAGCCTTTCCCCACCCCTCTGTTAATCAAAACTGTACACATCACATTTCATTTTTCTACTCATTTTCCCAGAACGACTCAGGAATCACTTCCTCTTCTGGTAAAGCTTGTTCTCCATTCTTGTTTAAGTTGCCCCTCCTTGGTGCTGAGAGGGGAGTATGTTTACACCTCTAGCACAATACTGTTTGGCTTGTATTGTTGAGACTCGTGTCTGGTGTCTGTCTCCCTTGCCATATTTTATTTTCTACTTTATTTGCCTTTTCTGTGAAATAAATGTTCATTTCAAAATATTTATCGTCTTTTGTGTTCCATGCATCAATAGACACCTAAATTATACATTTCTTAGAGATACATAGCTTAGCCATGTGAGCAATTGCCTTCAAGTAACAAAATGCTCTTTTGTATTAATTTGTATTTGAGGAGGGTGCAGGAATTAATTAAACATGTCTATAGATGCATGGTGTTTATTCACTGACAATGAGCCGGAATTATTACCTCACTTTAAGCCTTTCTCTGGTGATTTGTTTACAGAGACTTGTGCTAAATAGCTGAATTGTTGTCATGACCCTTTGCCTAGATCTTTTCAAAACGGTAATTAGACTTGAATTTTACATAACAAAACACACACAAAATCACACAACCAGGAGAGAAACTGAAAACAATACTTAGAATTTTAAGCTTGCACATACATTAATACTGGGTTTACAGTAATGGGCATAGCCCATGATTTTGTTACACAAAAATAGTTAAATCTGACCACTTGTAAGTACTGAAGTGTGTATGGTTACCAAACTGTGATAATACATATGTAGAATAGACTAATATCTTTAAATGAACTTGATCAATAAGGATCCTTTCAATACATCAAAGAATTAATCACTTTTTGCTGTTTGGGTGACTGTACAGTTTCAGGTCCCCAAGTGGGAGTAGCTCTTAAAGCAAAAGTGACAGCTCCATTATCATTTGTAAATTTCCACTAACAAGCCAGGCTGGCAGTGTCTGTTGGCTGCTTGGACTGTGACCTTTCTAGCAGCATAGTATTTGTCATTGTTTTGTTCGTGAGCATCTATATATGCCATGGAAGTTTTGAGGAGTTTCAGAAAAGAAAGAAAAAAAATCCAACAACTGAAACTAAGAAGGAAATCAAAAGCAAAAAGCCAGAAACTACTTCTTTAGCCCTTTCTTTATGATCTCAGAACTTCTGGGACCTTGAAAGATTGATTTCTTCTCACTCAGGTTTCTTATAAAATTAGCTTTGGCTCGTACATCTGCAACACAGTAGTTACTTTTACAAGATAAGCAGTACACGGGAAACGTATCTGAGGGGGAAATCGAGTGCTGGAAGCTCAAGAGACACTTATAAGGTCACAGGACAAAGCTGGTAAGTAAAGTAGTCCTACCATAGACCTGCAATTAGCAAAAGGTCTGCTTTGAGTTAATTTCAGTGTATCTTTCATCACATTTCACTTTTCTTCTCAGCCAGCATTAAATATAATTGGGCCTTCCTGAAACCTCTTCTATGAGAGCCTTTTGAATTGCTCAGCTGAAGAGCAATCATCATTCAAGTTGTGAAATTTGAACTTTGTATTTTAGCATCCACTTCCCTGTAATGGTCCTGTGGATTGTACTAAGGCCACAGTAATGAATGTATTAACCAGTTCTTCATGTTCACATCTACTTATTCCTAGAGACCAAATGTGCTTTCAGATAAGCACCATTGACTATCTGAGCTGGAAGGAATATTACAGCCTTTTCAATTCAATCTTCTCACTTTATACAAGGGGTCCCTGAGGCTCAGAAAGCCTCCTAAAGATCCAGCAGGTTCTTTGGAAACAGAATCTGTAATTAGAATCAAGTGTTTCAAATAGTCTAGATTCCTAATCTAGAGCTCTTCATACCCTGTGACTAAAAGCCAGAATAATTTCTCACTTATACAGTCAGAGAAAGTCTCTGTGAATTAATTAATCTTTCTATTTGGATATGTTAATCTTTTAAAAGAAGCTGAAGACTCATTTAACTCCAATATATGTCAGCATTGTGAAAGTGCTCACAAATAAACTTCCCTATGAAGAATCTTAGAGATGTTTTCTAAAACAGTTTGATGAGACTGGCCTGTAAAATTGTTCAATGATCCACAAATTATGAATTTTCAAGAGAACATTAACTGGGACTGTTAAATTTCCACCTGATTATCAAAATGCTGTGTCAATTGACCTGCTTCAACAACATTCCCATCAAGTCGATCAGATAACGGGGGTTCCTCCCTGTTGTGCTCCAAGTGGGTGCAACAGTTCAACAAGCAAGTTCAGAGGGCCACAGAAGGCCTGTGGAACACACAAGGTCTCCTCTTGATAATTTTCCCTAAGCGTGGACTTGGCATTTCCCAAGTGTTAGAGTGTTAACTTGTATTTGAAAAAACAGTTCCATGGTTAAGCAAATTTAAGAAACATAGTTAACCTATTTCCTTTTATTATGCTAATCTATTTATTCATTCAACCAATATTTGTTGATTGCCCACTCTGGGGTCAGGCACTGTTTTAGGTGCTTAGGACACACCTCTGCTCTCTCGTGCACCTTATAGACAATATGATTTATGTAGATTTTTCCTTCTGCTGAATGAATTCTTAAGTTAATGCCCTCTTAAAAATGCATTCTTAAGGTAAATTCCCAGACATGGGACAATGAATTGCATAATTAATAATTTGCAATAATATTAAATGCTTTGAAGGAAAAACCCGAAGTGCTATGGGAGGATATGATAAGATCTGTTAAGATCTTAAGATTTATTAAGGACTTGTTACCAGAATCTCTTGTGGAAGGTTGCTCAACTTAATGAGATTCTGAATCTGGAGGTGGGTAGGGAGAACTGGTATTTTGAAAGTCCCTCCTGATGCTTCCAGTCACCTTCACAGCCTTCCCTTTCCTTTGGAAGAACCCTACACCCCACCCTGGAGTTCCACCCGTGGGCAGAGCAAAAACCCAGCACATTCTTCCCATGGCCAGGTGTTTTAGGTGAGAAACAAGCAGCACTTGGCCCACCAGGGCCAAGACAGAAACTTAATCAGGAGGGAGTGATGCAAGGCTGTCACCACTAAAGGCTCTGACATTTCCTTTAAACTTGACATCTAAGCAGACATTTTCTGAAATGTAAAAAATATTCACTGTGTCAAAAACCATGCAAATGTTTATACCCTTTGATTCAGCAATCCCACTGTTGGAATTTAATTTAAAAATTAGTTCAATTGGTGGGTTTTCTCTGGAGCATACCCACTCCTTCCTTCCTTCCTTCCTTCCTTCCTTCCTTCCTTCCTTCCTTCCTTCCTAGGCGTGCATCTTTACTTTTCTCTCCTAAACTGTAAGGGTCCTCACAAGACTTGCAACCAGGGAACAACTGGCAACAGCAGCTCATCCTGGGCTTACCACCTGAATCTGTCTCCAAGACCCCCTTTCCTCCAGCCTTTCAGTGAGCTAACAGCAACCCCACCATGGCTCACTTCTTTCCTATAATATTTCTAGGGAGCCAAAGCAGAATACCACCTAGGCTCTCTCCTGTTGCTTCTTCTATCCTAAACTTTTCAGGGAGCTAAAAGCAGCCCTGCCTTGGCGCACTTCTTTCACTGTGACTTTTACTTCTCAGTAACTCCGCACAACCCAGCATGGCCCACATCTTTCCTACAATGTGTCTAGAGAGCCACAGCAGAGCACTGCCTAGGCTATCTCCTGTTGCTTCTTCTTCCCTACACCCTTCCTTTGTTTCACTGTCCCCAGCTTTAACAAATGTACTCTCAAAAAAACTAATTCAACAGAAGAAAAAAGCTAAATACATCAAGTTGGTCATTGTAATGTTTAGTATAATAAGGAGAAAAGAGCAGACAATCTAAATATTCTACATTTGGGAAGCTGTTAGATCATGGTACATTAACTTGTTAGAATTATTAACTTGTGGTCGTTATGTCAAAATGGTGGGAAAATATATGGTAATGGCAAATGAAAAGAATACAAAATTGTATGCTAAAGAATACAAGCTATCCAAATATGGGTATGCAAAACACAGATGGCCAGGTAAAATGCAATCAATTTGCTAGGGGTAGCACAACCGGATAGAATCCCATTAGGAACTGGCTTAAGCAAAAAAGGAAAACATTCATTGGCTTAAATAACCAAGCCTTAGGTAAAGCAGGGGTGGCACTGGCCTTAGTAATGTCTTAAAAGAGGGACACAGCCTTGGCTGGTATGAATCAGTGGATTGAGCCCTGATCTCTCAACCAAAAGACTGCCTGTTCAGTTCCCAGTCAGGGCACATGTCTGGGTTGCAGGCCAGGTCTCTGGTTGGGGGCGTGCAAGAGGCAACCAATTGACGTATCTCTCATACACTGATGTTTCTGTCCCTCTTTCTCCCTCCCTTCCCCTCTCTCTAAAAGTAAATAAATTTTTTTTTCTTTAAAAGAGGGACACGAATTGCTGTTGGGACTCTGTATCCCTCTCTCTCCTCACTTCTGTGTAGTGAAGTCTCTCTTCTCTCAATCCTGCTTCTCTGGAAGAGAGGATCTTCATTTTTTCCAAAATGAGCTTAGATCCCTCTAAACTCATATTCTTTTATCTTCTGACTAGGATAAAAGTGCTTGCTCAGCTCCAGTTTAAGAACAGCTCTGGAGAACAGTTGTGATTGGCCTGGCTTGTCATGAGTCCATCCTTGGGTCAACAATGGCCAGGCTGCCATGATGAGTACCCACCTCTCAACCAACCATGTAGTAAAAAAATCTGGGTTAAGAAGAAAGCAGCTTCTGTTAGGACCTGTGTCTAGATGAATAAGGAAGCATTTCTCTAGAAGAAGAGAGGTGCTACTCCCATGGAAATTAATTGTTCTATTTAACATTTTATTTTTTTTATTTAAATTCTTTTTTTTAATCTAGAAAGATATCTCATTTCTTTAGTGCTACTCCCAAGAGCAGATTGTGATTTCCTGATACAGCATGCTTTATTATAATGTCATACGGTATAGTGGCACTAAATGCCAGAAAAATGGTTTCTCATAGCTCTACCATGAATCAGCTGTGGGTCCTTGGGCTAGTCTTTGTTAAAGTAAGAAATGTCCAAACCTGTAGAGAATTTTTATTAGAGTTTATTTGAGCCCTGGCTGGTGTGGCTCAGTGGATTGAGTGCCAGTCAGCAAACTGAAATGTCACTGGTTCCATTCCCAGTCAGGGCACATGCCTAGGTCGTGAGCCAGGTCCTCAGTTGGGGACATGTGAGAGGCAACCAGTTGATATTTCTCTCTCTTTCTCCATTCCTTCCCCTCTCTCCAAAAATAAGTAAAAATAAAATATTTTTTAAAAGAGTTTATTTGAGCCAAACTAATAACATATACCAGGGAGCAAGGTCTCAAATGCTTGAGAGAATGACAGTTTGCAGTTTCTTTCATGTATTTGAAATTAAGGACCAAATGTAAGAAAGAGTATGTGAAGGTAGGAGAAAGCAAGGCAGGGATTGGATTATAGGATAGTTAACAAGATTATGTGTTCTCTTGAGGGTTGTTACACCTCTGAAAGTTCTGGAAAAGAGGATTACTCTGACATTTCAAAAGGTATGTTAACCTAGATTCACAAGAAGAATAGAAAGAGCTGGCTTAAGTCAAAGATAAGATTATTACTAAAAAAGGTATATGCCTCAGGTGTGACTACCCCCACTCATGACCTGCCCAGTTAGGAATTTATGATCAGATTACTTTCTATCACTGGATTTGAAGAATTCCTTTTTTATCTACATCCTTAAATGCCTCTGGATTTCAATTTCTTCATCTACCAGAATAGTGTCATCTACGGGAGGGCAGGAACCAAGCCTGTTTGAAATGGAGATTTGCATTTGGAAACAACTATAGGGCTTGGATTAGGCAGAAGTTGAACTATGATATGGTTGCAACAAAGACCTCAGCTGATCCCATGGGATGCTCTGGACTTAGAATGCCTTTCAGGGTTATCACAAATTTCAGCAAGTGGGCCTAGTTTATATGTCCATTTAGACTGAATATGGGCTATCCCTGGTGGTAGGGATGGGGAGTGGGGGCGGGGAGGGACTTAAATTTGAGCAAGGCAGTTTCCTCAGTCTCTGGCCAATTTCTGGAGAGTGGCTCAGCTAAAAATTGATGGCAGCAATAAACCCAGCTACTGGGAAAATGAATGCCAGAGTCCTGAAGGAAGGTATTTGGGCAGCACACTGCAGCATCTATTACAATCAGTATGTTCTTTGCACCAATAGGTATAGTACCCAGCATAGGGTAGGTGCTCATTAAATATTTGTTAAATGAATAAATTATAAAAATGGAAGGTGTGGATTAGATAATCCCTTTCAGCAATATTGCATAAATCCATCAGTTTCCTAGAAGATATGTGGAAAAGGTGGTGAATCAAAGTCCTCAGTTTTGTTATTGTTGTTTTAACTTAAAGGAGTGGGTATAGGAAGAGGAGATGAATTTGTACTAAAATCAGCATTGACTGACCTGTTTGGCTAGAAAACATAGAGCATTCTTTGTGATTGGGTTAATAGTAGGAAGCATTAGGGAAGCAATTATTAATACTATAGATATTATATAGACTCAAACTCTGCTATCCAACACAGTAGCTACTAGCCATAGAAGGCTATTTAAGTGAATTAAAATTAAATAAAGTTAAAATTTATTTCTTTAATCACACCAGTCACATTTCAAATGCTCAGTAGCCACATGTAGCTATTGGCTACCACAATGAAACAGTGGAAATACAAAACTCTCCATCACTGCAGAAAGTTCTGTTGAACAGAACTGCATACACTAATAGGTGTGGCTTTTTTTTTTCACTTCCATTCAGTAGAAATCTAATTTACACTCATGAATTCTGCTGCTCATTATTGTGACAGTGCTGGAACTGGAGCCAAAAATTTTAAAGGCTCAGGCAAAAAAGGATTACCCTGTACCCAAGTTTCTTGGAAATCCAAGTAGTACAGGACACTGCTAAAATGGAGTAAATATCAATTGTCATTTCTTCCTGTTTCTGCCATCTGGATCATCTGCATAACCAAGACAAACAGCCCCGGGTTTCTGAAATGTGCTCTTCTCCTGTCTTCCACAGCCAGTGAGGCAGGCCCTGAAGCCTCAAACTGTCAAGATTTAAACATATGACAACCAGATTTGTGTCCTTTTTAAAGTACCTCCTAGGAATCTAGGCCATAGCCTTGAGTCTGATATAGTGAAACATAAAAGAAATGTTGTCCCTCTTTTTTCCATTAATTTATTTGACCGATTCTTTTATTGAAAGCTTTGAACATATACAAAAGTAGCACATTCATGTAATGAATTCCCAAGTACTCATCAAGCAGTCTTAACAGTTATATTTTGCTGGATATAATATGTACTTTTTTGCCCAAATTTTTGAGGGAAAATAAAGATGTACATTATATGTAGATTGCACCTGAAATGTCTTGTATTTGACTTGCATTTTGTAATTATTTGCTACATAAAATTTCTTGTATCATGTTTAAAAATAAATCCTAAAATTCCTTTATAATACAAAAAACAAGTATCTAAATATAAACATATAAAAAATTGAATTAAAAAATTAAAATGAAAGATTTTTTTCCTGAAACTTTGGGCCAAAAAACGTGCACACACATTATACACAGCAAAATACATATATCAGAGCCCACCTTGTTTCATTTACATACCCACCCACTCTCTCCACCCAGGATTAACTTGAAGCAAATTGCAGACACTATGTCATTTCATCTGCAAATATTTTCCTATGTATCTCTAAGAGATAGGGACACTTTTAAAAAGTAATATTAACTGCTCTGACTGGGTAGCTCAATTGATTGGAGTGTCATTCTGATACCCTAAAGTAGCAGGTTTGATCCCAGGTCAGGGCACATACTGGAGTCAACCAGTGAATGCATAAATGGGTGGAACAACAAATCAATGTTTGTCTCTTTCTCTCTCTCTGTCTCTCTCTCAAATCAATAAAATAAAATTGAAAATTTTAAATGGTAATAATATTAACCACAACAACATTATAATGCCTTAAAAAACCCTAATAATTCCTTAATATCTTCAAATATCCAGTCATCCAAACAAGATCCACACAGTGCCAATGGTTGAGGTATCTTTTAAGTCTTATAGAAATCTTCCAGCCCTCTTTTTATTCCTCATAACTTTTCATAGAGGAAAACAAGTCTTCTGTTATGTAAATATTTTTAGAGCCTGGACTTTGTTCATTGCATCCCTGTGACATAATTTAACATGATCCTTTGTCCATTTTGTTTCTTGTAAATGAGTAATTGGACCCAGAAGCTTGATTAGATTTAGGTTTGACATTTTTAATATAAGTATATTCTATTGTGTCCTTCTATTTGGCCGAAGTATCAGATAATGATGTGACTAGTCATTGCCTAGATCCATTCATTCAGTTTAAGCTGCAAAAACTGTGACATTCTATCATTTTCTTAATTTATTAGCTTGAATGTATCCATAAAAAAGATACTTCATCTTATTAACTATTCAGTTATTCAGAGGTGAAGTTATTATAGGAAAGGCAGAATACATTTTTTTAAAATATTTTTATTTTTTTTATAGAGAGAGAGGAATGGAGGGAGAAAGGGTGGAGAGATGTATCAATGGATCAGATGACTCCTGCACTCCCACAACTGGGGACCTGGCCTGCAACCCAGACATATCCCCTGACTGGGAATTGAACCAGTGACCTTTTGGTTTGCAGGATGATGCCCAACCAACTGATCCACAGTAGTCAGGGTGGCAGAATAAATCTTTTATTTTTTTCTCTTTATCACCAGTTTTCAAAAGAACCAATTTCTTTCCATCCTCCAGAAAAGTAAATATGAGTTTTTTATTTTTTAGTATAATTATAATAGATAAACATATTTGATGTGTTTCAATCTATTATAGTTGTTTTTCCAGATTTTATTTTCTTAAATTTATTTTTAGAAAGAGGGGAAAAGAGGGAGAAATAGAGGGAGAAAAACATCAAATGGAGATCAGTTACCTCTCCCCTCATCCCATTCTGTCTGCCCAACTGGGGATCTGGCCCACAACCCAGGCATGTGCCCTGTCTGACTGGGAATCAAACCAGCAACCTTTCAGTTTGCAGGCCGGTGCTCAATCCACTGAGCCACATCAGGCAGGACTAGTTGTTTTTCTTACAAAAATTCTCCCATCTTTGGCCATTGAGAGCATCTTCAAATTGGCTCTGGAGTCCTTTTGACATGACCTCAGTTGTCTTTGATAATTTCTTTATTATCTGGTATAATGATATGTATCCATTTTCTAATTTGTTTGCTTTGCTATCATCCCATATTCCTCTGCAAATACACCAGTCACTGATTGTTCAGTCTCAGAACCTGAGATGGTTCTTATAAAAGAACAGAGAAATGCAATCCTATATCTCTGATGCATAGTTATTTATTTAAAAAATAAATATTATTTAAATACATAAATTATTGAGAATTGGCAATGTGTTAGGCACTAGTATCATTTTCAATTCAGCAGGAAAGACAGACAATTAAAAATTATATAAACAGTTATATGTAATGGTGCTACGGTGAGAGGACTGTAAAAAAAGAGGATGCAATGAGAATACATATCACCTGGTCTGTTGTGTAGGGAAGGTTTTGCTGAAAAAGTCAGTGAGAAGTCAAAGTGTGAAGGGTGAGTAGAATGATGTTATCAAAGCAAAGGAGTAGAGACAGAACAGAATGTGCAAAGTCTGGAGGAGAAAAATACTTATCGTGTTCAAGGAACCAAAAGGCCTGCAAGGGGTGGACTGTGGTGAGAGAGAGTAAGTTCATGGTGAAGCTGGAAATTCACATGGAGGTCAAATCATGCAGGCCTTGTGGTCACATTAAGGATTTTAGGCTTCATCCTACAAAGGACGGGAAGCCACTGGAGTATTTTAAGAGAGAAACAACATGATTAGATTTTCATTTTTATGAGCCCGTTCTAGCTATTGTGTGGAAAATAAATTGAAAATGAATTGAAAATTGGAGGTTATTGCAGGTGAAAATCATAGTGTCTTGAACTAAGGTAATAGCAGTGAAAATATAGAGAAGTGGGTTACCGGCCAAGATGGAGGCGTAGATAGATACACTTTGTCTCCTCACGCAACCAAAAGAAGGACAACAACAAATTTAAAAACAAAACCAGAACTGCCAGAAAATTGAACTATATGGAAGTCTGACAACCAAGGAGTTAAAGAAGACACATTCATTCAGACTGGTAGGGGGTGTGAAGATGAGTAGCCAGGGAGGAGTGGATGCACAGCAAGGAAGCCGCTGAAGGACTAGGCGGTCCCACATTTGCGTGTGGATAAACCAGGAGGAACATTGGGGAGTGAGACAGACCACGCAGCCTAGGAGGTTTGTTAACTCTCTTTGGCTAGGAGCATGTACTCACAACTATAAATGTACATTTGCCCTATGTTGTAAAGTTATATGTGGTATGTGTACATGTATGTACTGGATCACAATATAAAATGTAATGTAAGAAGCTATCAGCTGATTTCTCCAAAGAAACCTTACAGGCAAGAAGGTGCTGGAAAGAAATATTTAAAATCATGAAAGGCAAGGACCTGTATCCAAAATTACTCTATCTAACAAAACTATCATTTAGAATGGAAGGGCAGATTAAGTGCTTCCCAGATAAGGTCAGGTTAAATGAGTTCATCATCCCTAAGCCCTTATTATATGAAATGTGAAAGGGACTTATCTAAGAAAAAGAAGATCAAAACTATGAACAGTAAAAAGATAACAAACGCACAGCTATGAACAACTGAACCTAAAAAACAAACCAAGCTAAGCAAACAACTAGAACAGGAACAGAACCACAGAAATGGAGATCACATGGAGAGTTAGCAACAGGAGAGTGGGAGAGGGAGAGAGGGAAAAAGGTACAGGGAATAAGAAGCATATTTGGTACGTACAAAATAGACAGGAGGAGGTTAAGAATAGTATAAGAAATGGAGAAGCCACAGAACTTATATGTACAACCCATGGACATGAACTAAGAGAGGAAATGCTGGTGGGATAGGGGTGCAGGGCGGAGGGCAATAAAGGGAGGAAAATAGGGCAAATGTTTGTTAATAGCATAATCAATAAAATATATTTAAAATAAAAAAGAAAATATAGAGAAGTAGACAGATTCAAGAAATTTATGGACAATCAAAAAACCAGGGGGGTGGGAGGGCTTGAATGGGAGTAAGGGGGAGAAAACTGTACTTGAACATTCATTTAAATTAAAAAAAAAAAACCAGCTCTGTGCTTAATGCAGAAACAATCAAACTCATCAAACTCAGGAATGAGATAAGATGTCCACTATCACCATGGTTACTTAATATTGTTCTAGAGATATTAGTCAATTCAGTTGGATAAAAGATAATTAGTGGTGTTAAAACTGGAAAGGAGGAGTTAGAAAGTATCATTGTTTGTAAATGATATGATTATATATCTAGAAACCTCAGGAGAATCAAGTGGAAAATCCATGATAAATAAAAAATTCAACTGATGTAATAAATCAAAAGCTTTTATGTATACAAATAGCGATCAATTAAGTATAGTGGGGGAAAGGTGCTATTTACAATGACAACAAAAAAGATAAATTCTCAGGACTAAATTTACCAAGAAATCTATATAATGAAAACTTTAAAATATTCTTCAGGCCCTGGCTGGTTTGAGTGACGGCTGGTTTCAGTGGACTGAGTGACAGCCTGTGAACCCAGATGTCACCAGTTCAATTCCCAGTCAGGGCACATACCTGGGTAGCAGGCCAGGTCCCTAGTTGGGGGCATGTGAGAGGCAACCAATCAATGTGTCTTTCACACATTGATGTTTCTCTCCCTCTCTTTCTCCCTTTCTTCTCCTCTCTCTAAAAATAAATAAATAAAGTTCTTCAGAAACACACACACACACACACACAAACATGCACCAAAGGAAAGGTCCATCAGGTCCTTGGATAGAAAAACAGAAAACTCAATCACAAAATATCAATTCTCTCTATATTAATCTATAGATTTAGAAATAGATACATCTTTGATTACATTGGCCAAAGTAGTTTGGGTCAATTAATGGCAAAAACAGAAGCCCTGAGAGATAATGAGAAGCCAAAATGCAAAGGCTTAGTAGATAATGTTACTACCTAAGTGTCTTTTTTATGGGAGTAGAGACAGAAGAGTATGTGCAAAAGTCTGGGGGTGGGAAACGTTTGTCACATTCAAGGACTGAAAGATGTTCGTGAGGTGGCCTGTGATAAGTGAGAAACAAGGGGTATGGGAAGAAGCTGGAAAGGTAGTGAGTCAGAAGTAGTGAATAGAAAGTGAGGCGGTGGAGACCAGGGACGCAGGCAACGCTGCAGGGAACTGAGTGCTCCAGGAGAGGGGACAGGCTGTTAGCTACTGTTCGCCACCCTGGCTCCCTCTAAGCGGGTAGCTTAGGGATTCTTCCTTGCTACTTTCAGGGTAATGCTGCATACAAACTAGACCTTCATGAAGACTGAAGGACCTTGCTCCTTCTTAGCTCCTTTGGCTCTCACGAGAAGTTGGTGACTTAGCAGCACCTTTCTAGTCCTTTACAGTTATACACTGTTCTTTTCATAAGACATCACCATGCTTGACTTAATGCTAGCAGGGGATGCACTTGGCATTGTTTATCCAGGAGTGAGATGAGTTTGAGAACTTTATTCTCTGCAGACTCACCCTCCCATGGTGAAATCAGCTGTATACAGGCCAGAGAACCAGCTTATCACAAAGTGGAGTTTGTGGTTAGGAATGGAGGAAAGCTAACCTGATATTTGAACAAGACCCTGAACTCATTACCCACTATCCTGCCAAAGAGAGTTAAGAAATGATGTGGCAGTGTAGACCTAAGAAATGTGATTTAACATACCTAACTAATGCCTGACTTCCCATCACAGGGAGGCTCCAGTTGTAGGAAGGTTACTTGAAGTCTGTTTCCCAGAACAAAGGCACACAGTGGTCCTATTTCATGAGCTGCCAAGTAAAACTGTCAGATTCTATTTAAGAAAACCAGGCTGTCTGGCTGTGTTTATTGAAAATAGCCATATGAGACAAAGAGGAAAAGAATTTTCATTTAATTCATTCAGTTATTTATTGAGCACCTATTATGTGCCAAGTTCTGTCCTAGGTGGTAGGCATACAGAAATGAGCCAAGTAGACAAAGCACTTGTCCTCACAAAGCTTACATTTTAGCGGGGGGAGATAAACAATAAAGATAACAGACAAAATATATGTATATTAGAAGGTGGTAAGTGCTAAACCTTCAGTTAGCATAGGACATTTTTAGGACACAAATGGTGTTGGTGGAGAGCCTAGATACTAAGGTACTACTGATTATATTAGATATTAGGTAGGGTGGTCAGCGAAGAACTTTCTGAGAATGTGACATTAAAGCTGTATCCTGAAACATGAGGAGCCAATCTTGTGAAGAGCGAGGAAGAGGGGAAAGTGTTACAAAGGTCTAAGTTAGGCAAGAACCTGGAATGGTCAATAGTAGAAAGAAGGTTGGTTTCTGCAGGAGAGAGATCCTAAGCTAGGGGGTGAGGTCCTAAAAACAAGGCTGGGGAGGCAGGCAGACCCTGATAAGAAACGTGGGTTTTTCCTAACTCGGTGAGCTCATTGCGGCACAATTATTTATTCTACTGTACCACTGCCCACTTAGAACTTGTTGGCCAGCTAAGCTGCCTGGCCTGAGCTCAGAGAGAGGACATCTTAAAAAGTCCCAAGTGTGGCCAAAACAGACTTCAGTCTATGCTCTAAAACTCACTAGGGATTTTCACTCAGGTCATTGACTTTAATGTTTGTTAAATACCCTTTTAGTAAACTTCTTTATCTGATTTCCAAACTCATAGCAGATTACAAACCCCAGATTAGAGGGGTGTGGGAGAAGGGCAGGCCTCTTGTCCAGCTGATATTTCAATTCAATGAGTCATTTTTTTGGAAACAACTTTTCCCCATGACTGACTTCATCCATACTGCTAAGGACTGCAGGATTCATCTGGACACCATTATGACATTTACATTTAATGTGCCATGATTTAGTGGCAAGAACACTGATACACATTAGTCCTGGATGCAAATTTTGACTCCAGCCTTCATAGTTCTGTATACTCACCAGATAGTCCATGATTTAAGCACAGTGTGTCTTAGTCATTTGTAGTTCACCCATAACTCACCCCCCTACTCCAAGCCATGGATAATGCTAGTCATGTAAATGTTCTTGATAAATGGACTTTGAGTGAATAGGTGAATATGAGATATTGAATGAATTACCCTGTCTGAGCCTTAAGTTCCTCATCTATAGAAGGGAATAGCATCACCACCTCAAGGACTTGCTTGAAATGTTAAATAGCAATATACGTAGAAAGCAATATCAAGTATAACATAAAAACACAAGATATTTTGCTACTTGGGGCTGATTTAGAGGTGTCCTTCAAAGGGTCAAGGGAACCTTTAGGTCCTTGTGTCTACGACTTGAAGTAGTTGCCACTAGATGGAAATGTTTTCTTAAACCATGTAAAGCCATTTTTGAGTCTACACTGTGATTCTCAAACTGGGGTTTTTTATACCACTGGGAGTACAGAATGCTTTCCAAATTGTGCTCAATTATAAACAGCTTTAAATAAATCAAACTTTCCACCCTCACTTCTTTGAGTCCTCTTTCCTAAAATTAACCTGCTTGGGAAAGTACCTGTGTTCATGATAGCCCTTCTCCAACTTTTCGAAAAGAAAAGCAGACACATTATTCATCCCAAATCTGATTTTATGGCCCTACTAGGTGACTAATATATACCAGGGCATCAAACAAAGGGGAAGTCTCCTTCAGTGATTAACAAGGAACCAGTCTTTCCTTATCTTTTACATACTTCTGTGAAGAGTGAAACTTGGCTCATATTGTTATGGTCTGAATAAAATGTACAGTACAGTGAGGTGGTGAAAATAAGGCTTCTTCCATCCCTTAAGAATTATCAAAGAAAGCATTTATCTTAAGTAAACAAAGTGCAGGGCATATCTTTTAAAAAAATACTAAACAATAGTTTTTTTACATACTTAAACACAATTATTTTGACTTGTTCTCAATACTCATCCCAAAGTCATGTCATTAGCAGCAAAGAAATATGTTGAAATGGCCAAAGCAGTTTATTATTTTAATTATTAAATTTTTTTTTGTTTGCTGCCCCACCTTGGTCAGCAGTATATTATTTTACATGTAACTAAAATTTTTCTAGGATCACCAAGTTTTTCATAACATACTAGTTGAAATAAACCAAGTTTTTACAGCATCTCTTTCAAACTCAGTGTGTCATTCATTAAAATAGTTACAAATTATTATTATTATTATTTTTAAAAACTACTCAGACTTCATCCTCTCCCTTTTAACTCTCCCAAAAGAAGAGAAGACTGACCATCAAGGGCCAATAACAATTGCAAAAGCAACATCAAGAAACAATTTTTTTTAAAAAAGAAAGAAGAAAAAGGAAACAAAAGAGAAAAGATATAAAATAAAGCAATACCAAGAGCCAGCTTCAAACTCAGGAGAGCATGCTAAACCTCCTCCTTGTGGTTTTGCGTGCTCCTTGGAGAAACTTCTTTAGCAACAAACTATAGAGACAATCCCTGAAAGTATAGTCTTAGTTACAATTTATTTTTATCAAAACATGTAACAAAAATATTTATTCCAGTTTTAGTCAGTTCTCATCTTTATTTCATCTTATTTTACTTAACAGTGTCTACTGCTCCTGAACAAAAATTCATTTATATGTTACATGCCGTATCAATTAATTTTTGCAGTCTATATATTTCCATTTCATTAAACCCATGGGAAAAGTTTTATAATACTGTCTAATAAAATCATGGTGTTATTTCTGATCTTTATACCTAAGATTTAATTATTGTCAAAGGCAGGACCTCAGAGTTTGATACAGGCATACAGATATATTTGACCAAAGACATATTAGGACTTGCATCACATTCTTTGCTTTCTGAATACTTTATAATTCATCTATATGTGACATTGCATTACTAGTTAATTAATGAAGAATAGTATGTTGATGTATTACTTTGTTTTCCTAAATTTAAAAATTGATTAATTTAAAAATAAAGGAATTATATAAATCTACTTTAAATTAATTTGACCACCTTCCCCCCCCCCTTTTTTTCTAACCCTTGCGGAAGGATATGGGTATAGATTTTAGAGAGAAAGGAAATGAGAGAGAGAAGGAAACATCAACCAGTTGCCTCCCAGATGCTCCCCAACCAAGGATCAAACTCACAACGTAGTTAGGTATGTGCTTTGACCAGGGTTCCAACCCACAACCTTTTGGCATATGGGTAGATGCTCTAACCAACTGAGCCACCCAGCCAGGGCTAGCCCTAAGTTTTATCATGAGTTTTATAGTTTATTTTTTTAAGATTTTATTTATTTATTTTTAGAGAAAGGGTGAGGGAAGGAGAAAAAGAGAGGGAAAGAAACATCAATGTATAAGAGAAACATTAATTGGTTGCCTCTCACGTGCGCCCCAACCAGGGTCCTGGCCAGCAACCCAGGCATGTGCCCTGATGGGGAATTGAACTGATGACAACGCCCAACTCACTGAGCCACACCAGTCAGGTCAAGGGTTTTGTAGTTTAGTTCCTATACTTAGGTTTTTAATCCCTTTTGAGTTAATTTTTGTCTGTGGCTTGAGGTAAGGGTTCAACTCCAATCTTTTGCTTTTGTATATCCAGTTCTCCCAGCACCATTTGTTGAAGAGACTATTCTTTGCTCATTGAATGATATTAACACTCTTGTTTAAAATTGATTGACCATAAATGTATGGGTTTACTTCTGGACTCTCAATTCTATCCCATTGACCTATGTGTCTATCCTTATGTCAGTACCACACAGTTTTGATTACTGTAGCTTTGTAATAAGCTTTGAAATTGGGAACTGTGATCTTTCTGCTTTGTTCTTTTTCTAAGTTATTTTGGCTATTCAGGATCCCTTGCAATTCCATATGAATTTTAGAATTAACTTTTCCAGTTCTACAGAAAAGGCCACTGGGTAATATTGCCATCTTAACAATATTTAGTTTTCCAATCAATGAACACAGGATGTCTTTCAATTTATGTATAGCTTCTTTAATTTTCCTCAGCACTATTTTTATTATCTTCAGTGTACAAGTCTTGCACATTTTATAGTAACTTTATTACTGAATAGTTTGTTTCTGATGCATTGTAAATTATACTTTTAAATTTTAATTTTCTGATTGTTTGTTGTTAGTATATAGAGCAATAGTAGCCTTTCGTTTATTGGCCTTGTATCCTATGAACTTACTAAATTTACTTATTACTTATAGTAGCTTTTCATAGATTTTTTAAAATATTTTATTTATTTATTTTTAGAGAGGGAAAGGGAGGGAGAAAAAGGGAGGGAAACATCAATGTGTGGTTGCTTCTCACGTGCCACCTACTGGGGACCTGGCCTGCAACCCAGGCATGTGCCCTATACTGGGAATCAAACAGGCAACCCTTTGGTTTGTAGGTTGTTACTCAATCTACTGAGCCACACAAGCCAGGGCACTTTATGACCCTTTTAATGTTTATAGGATCTACAATGATGTTTTCTCTCTCATTCTTGATATTGGTCATTTGTGTCTTTGCTCTCTCTCTTTTTTCCCCTAATGAATTTGACTAGACATTTGTCAATATCATTGATCTTTTTAAAGAACACAACTTTTGGTTTCATGATATCCTCTATTATTTTTGTTTTCTATATCATTGATCTCTGCTCTTATCTTTTTTTTCTCTTATCTTTATTATTTCATTTTTTGTGTACTTTATTTAGTTTTAGTTTTTTATCTGTTTCTAGTTTCTGAAGGTGGAAGCTAAGGTCATTTATTTGAGACTTTCTTTTCTAATGTAGGTGTTTAGTGCTTTAAATTTCCTTTAAGTATTGCCCTAGTTGCATCACAAATGGTATGTTGTTATTTTCATTTTCATTTAGTTCAAAACACTTTCTAATTTCCCTCTTGCTTTTGTTTTTGACATATAAATTACACAAAGTATATTATTTAGTTTCTACGTATTTGGGGATTTTTCAGAGATCTTTTTGTTATTTATTTCTAATTTAATTCTATTTTGGTCCAAGAAAACAATTTCTATGACTTGATTCCTTTTAAATTTATTAAAACTTTTCTATGGCTCAGAAGATGGACAGAAATATGGTCTACCTACTGGGAGAAAATAGTCATTATTATGCTAATACAAGGACTAAGGTCTGGACAACAGTAAGTTTCTTATCAGTATATTGGAGTTTGGATTTTATGCATTGTTTGATGAACTCAGTAAATGTAAGTTCCCTCCTGAGAGAGGTTGCTTCTTAATGTTCTTTATACACAGTGGCAAAGATCTTAATTTAAAACTGAACATTTCAATCTTCCAGGTATTTTCAAGTATCTATATGTTCATATTCATATACTTGTTTTAGATTTAGAATACAAATGAAGATCTTATACCTCTGAATAAATTGTCCTTTCTTAATTTACTTTGTTTCTCATCTGAGAATTAAAAATTAACTCAAGTATTAACTTATTGTGTTTATATATGAGTGTATTTTGAGAAGAAATGTGATCCATATTGTTCAATATCGCTGAAATTAACAGTTTGAATGGCCAATAAATGTGTAGAATTTGAGCCTCCTTGGACTCAGCCCCAAAGTTCTATTTATGAACACATTGAAATTAAATGTTTTTGGAGCCTTTAGATGGTGTGTATATATTTAGAAATGTTGTTGATTTGGGATATTTTTTAATATACTGCTAGGGATCGTAATTGTACTATCTGAATAAAAATTATTAAAAGAAGTTGTCGCCAGTGTCAAAAAAGCAAAGCAAAACAAAACAAAAATGAAAAGTAGTGACCTTCTGCTCCCCGCAACAAAGCAGAGGACAGAAGCTGAAGGAAGAAAATCCCTATCCTTCCTGTGCTTTCCCCACAGCCAATATTTAGTCCCTTTTGTGTGCCTTGAGCCCTCTGTCCTTCTGTGACTGGACACAGCATGTGGTTAAAGAGGGCACAGTGACAGCAGATCCCTGTGAAAATGGTTTTCTCCCACTCCCTGAGAATTCCAAGTCCTGTCAATGTCTTCTTAATGTATGTATATAGGGCTCACATGGCCCATATAGCATAGGGCCTTTCAACTGCAAACTCTAAAGCTATATACAAAACTAAATGTTACAGGACCAGATCTCAGGAACAATCATCAATCTTTTTTCCAGGGAACTTTTGTTCTAAAATAACTACAAGTCTGGATGTACTAGACTAAATTAACTATTCCAATTTATGACATCTCAATGATAACTCAGCCTCTCTCATCTGGTGAGTGTTTTCTCAACTAGACAATCTTGGCACACCATGGTAAGTTATATGAAAAATAGGAAAAGAAGGTATTACTAAGTTAGGCCTTATATTTAAAGCAGAGAAATGAAAGAAACATCTCTTGCTTGCATCACAAGCCTACAAGATCGGCAGCCAATCTTCTCTGAAGCTCCTCAACACCTCTTTTAAAAACATAATCTGTAGAGTTGTTAGTAACTCTCTTCATATTGAATACTGTCACTTTGTGGATATATATATATAAAATTAAAAAAAAAATTTTGAGAGTACGTTTCTTAAAGCTGGGGACAGGGAAAGAAGGAATTGCCTAGGACCAAAGACACAACAGGAGAGAGCCTAGGTGGGGCTGCTTTGGCTCACTGGCAATTCAGAGACAAGGGGCCTTGGAGACAGGTTTAGGGGGTTAGCCCGGGAGGAGCAGCTGCTCCCCATTGCTCCCCTGATTGCCTCACAGTTTCAGAGGTGTATGCCTGCTGGGGAAGAAGAGAAAAAGGGAAAGGCATGGACGCGCTCCCAGGAGAGAGAGCATGCCAAGAAATTTTTTTGTGAGAAGTTAATGAAGTTGGGAACCACGCACCCACAAATCGAATGCTCCAGAGTCTCACTAACTTAACTTTTCCCTGTTCCATAAAAAAAGTGAATAAGAAAGAGGTCACCTACACATGATACAAGGAGGAAACAGAGTTAAGAACATCAGATAGGGAATCAAAACATCTGAGTGCTAGTCTTGACTGTTTCACAAACTAGTTGGGTGAATTGGAATTACACCACTTAGTCTTTCTTCTCTGAAGTTCCTCATCTGTAAAGTTAGGAGATTGGATTAATAAAATCCAAGCTTCCTATGGACTCTTTCCTTGCTTCCGTGGCTCTCTGCTCTTTGTGCTCTGTATCTCTGGTGTCTCCTTTTCTGACAGTTCTTCCTATTGTCACATAAATGTAGGAGTCTCTCCAGCGAACTGTCCTTACCTCCCTTTTTTCTCTAATCTTTTGTAATTTTGGTTACAATCTCTGAGTTGGTGTAACTTCTATACTGAAGTCTTTCCTTTCCCTACCTCCTGGGAAGGTTAGAGGCTGAGAGCTCTCAGCTGAGCTCCTATCTGGAAATTGCCTCAGGTAGAGAGAGCCACCTCACCAAAGGTCACATCCTTTCCCTGAAGAAAGCCCGCAGCCAATGTTTGTTCCATGAAGGAATAAGAAGGCACACACCCCTTACCTCAAGGTGGGATAGCTGTTGACTTATTTAAAGAATTCTTCCATGTTATTCTTCCGTGTTTGCTGTGACTGCGTTGTGGTTCACTCCTCTTCTAGTTCTGCGGATGCTGATCCTGAAAGTACTCCTCAATAAACCACCTGCACAAAAATCTTCACTTCAGAGTTTGTTTCCTGGAGAACCCAACCTAAGGCAGTTTGTGGCAGGAGTGGTTCAAGGAAGCAGACTCTAAAAATGGAATTTTGCAAATGGCAAAATTTCTTATTTTTATGCCTGAATAATATTATGTATGTGCGTATGTATATATAATCACATTTCTCTATATATCACATTTCCATATATATGTGATATATATGTGTGTGTGTGTGTGTATTCCATTACAGGGGCACTTAGGCTGTTTTCATGTCTTGGCTATGTAAATGATGCTGTAATAAACATAGGGTTTCATATATCTTTGTGAAAAAGTGTTTTCATATTTTGGGGACAAATTCCCAGAAGAGAAACTGCTGGGTCATGTAATAGTTCTAGTCTTAATTTTTTGAGGAAACTTCACACATTTTTCCAGGCAGGAAAGGGGGTAGAGGGAGGATGATATGGTCATGGGGGTCATATATATCATAACAGAAGGAAATGAGACACTTCATATAGTGTGAGCCCTCTAAATAGAGTATACAGATGTTGAATTATGATGTTGTATACCTGAAGATGATATAATGTTATTAACCAATATTACCCCAATAAATTGAATTTTTAAAAATTTACCAAGAAAATGAGATTTGGGGACTTGACCATCCATCTGCCAGCTGACAATGAAGACCCTGTCACTGTTGTGGGAAGCGTACTACAAGCTCCTGACCTGCAGGATACTTGTTAAAACTTTCACTAGTGGTGAACTTGGATGGAATACTAGTGGAAGGGGATTCACTAGTTTTGAGAGACAGGGAAAGTCCTACCATAAGGACAATGGAATCAGTGGCTCTTCGAATGTCGAATGTCGTTGATGCATAAGGCAAAGACATGAAAAGACTAAAAGGGTGATTAATCACCAACTGAAGGCCATGTGTGAAGACCAGAGGGCCTCTTTGGAAGCATATGCAGAGACTATTATCTCCTGCAGCCAGAGGGCAAAAGAGGCTTAAGATATGGAACCCTACATTTAACTATAAGAACAGCAGAATGCCAAAGAAATTTGAATTCTCCAGTCTGCTGTGCCAAATTCAGGGTCCTGACTAGGAAGAAGTGAAATCTTGAGAGTTAGAATGGGAACACTTGGATTGGTGCATTCAAAAACCTTGAACTGCAGATCCTTCTAAACTCTCTAGGCCAGCAGAAATGGCCAACTACTCCTGTTAAAGACTAGTGCTCCCACTTGCTTGTAAGTAATGCAGAGGCCTCTCAATCTAGACAAGAAATCAAAGGGTTTTTGTACAATAATGTAAATGCACATAATTCCACTGAACTCTACAATTTAAAATGGTTAAAGTGGTAGAACACTAAAGAAAGAAATTTAGGAAGATACAAATAAATGGAAGTATATACCATGTTCATGAATTGGAAGAATTCAACATCATTAAAATGTCCATATTACCCAAAGCAATCTATAGATTCAACACAATTCCTATTTAAATGCCAATGGCATATTTTAGCCCTGGCTGGCGTAGCTCAGTGGTTTGAGCGTGGGCTGCGAACCAAAGCATCGCAGGTTTGATTCCCAGTCAGGGCACATGCCTGGATTGCAGGCCACAGCCCCCAGCAACCACACGTTGATGTTTCTCTCTCTCTCTGTCTCCCTCTCTTCCCTCTCTAAAAATAAATAAATAAAATCTTTAAAAAAATGCCAATGGCATATTTCACAGATATAGAACAAATATTTCAAAAATTTATATGGAACCAAAAAAGACCCTGAATAACCTTAGCAATTTTGACAAAGAAGAACAAAGTAGGAGGGATCACAATACCCATATCAAACTATACTACAAGGCCACTGTAATCAAAAGAGTCTGATGCTAGTATAAGAACAGACACATAGATCAATGGAACAGAATAAAGAGCCCAGAAATAAACCCAAGTCTCTATGGTCAATTAATATTTGACAAAAGGGGCATGAACATACAATGGAGTAAAGATAGCTTCTTCAATAAATGGTGTTGGGAGAACTGGACTGGTACCTGCAAAAAAATGAAACTGCACCACCAACTTACTCATACACCAGAATAAACTCAAAATGGATAAAAGACTTAATTATAAGTTGTGACACCATGAAAGTCCTAGAGGAGAACATAGGCAGTAAAATTTCTGATCTCCCATGTAGCCATATTTTTGCTTATATATCTCCCAGGGCAAGGGAAATAAAGGAACATTAAACAAAAGGGATTACATCGGCCTGGCTGGTGTGGCTCAGTGGATTGAGCGCGGGCTGTGAACCAGGCATCGCAGGTTTGGTTCCCAGTCAGGGCACATGCCTGGGTTGCAGGCCATGTCCCCCAGCAACCGCACATTGATGTTTCTCTCTCTCTCTCTCCCTCACTTCCCTCTCTAAAAATAAATAAATAAAATCTTTAAAAAAAAAGGGATTACATCGAATTAAAAACCTTTTGCATGGCTAAAGAAACCATCATCAAAATGAAAAAGAAAACAACTATATGGGAGAACATATTTGCCAATGATACATCAGATAAGGGTTTGATCTCCAAAATACATAAAGAACTCATATGACTCAACACCAGCAAGACAAACAATCCAATTAAAATATGGGCAAAGGAGCCTGGCTGGTGTGGCTCAGTGGATTGAGTGCTGACCTATGAACCAGGGGTCGCTGGTACTGTTCCCAGTCTAGAGCACATGACTGGGTTGTGGGCCAGGTCCCCAGTAGGGGGAGCATAAGAGGCAACCACATATTGATGTTTCTCTTCCTCTTTCTCACCCCCTTCTCTCTCTAAAAATAAATGAATAAAAAAATTTTTAATGTATATATATATATATATATATATATATGCGCAAAGGATCTGAAAAGACACTTCTCCAAGGAGTACATACAGATGACCCAAAGACATGAAAAAATGCTTAACATCACTAGCCATCAGAGAGATGCAAATTGAAACCACAATGAGGTATCACCTCACACATGTCAGAATGGCCATCATTAATAAATCAACAAACAGCCATGCTGGTGAGGATGTGGAAAAAAGGGAAGCCTAGTGCGCTGTTGGTAGGAATGCAGACTGGTGCAGCCACTGTGGAAAACAGTATGGAGTTTCCTAAAAAGTATTAAAAATGAACCTGTCTTTTTACCCAGTGATTCTGATGCTGGGAATATACCCTAAAATCCTGAATTACTAATTCAAAAGAAATTATGCACCGCTATGTTCATAGCAGCACTATTTACAATAGCCAAATGCTGGAAACAGCCTAAGTGCCCATCAGTAAATGAGTGGACCAAAAAACTGTGGTATGTTTACATAGTGGAATACTATGCAGCAGAAAGAAAGAAGGATCTCCTACCCTTCACAAGAGCATTGATGGAACTGGAGAGCATTATGCTAAGTGAAATAAGCCAATTGGTGAAAGACAAATACCATATGACCTCACCTATAAGAGGAATCTAATGAACAAATAAACCAATGGAAAAAAATAGAACCACAGGCATGGAAACATGGAACAGACTGAAAGTGACCAGAGGGGACAGGTGAGGGGGATAATGGTGGAAAGAAAGGGAAGGGACTAGACAAAGAACATGTATGAATCACCGTGGACATGGGCAATGGTGGTGGGATTGACTGGGAGCCAGGGAACGGGGTAGGTGGAGAAGGGCAAAGGGGGAAAAATTGGGACAACAGTGATAGAATAAATATAAAAAATGATTAAAAATGGTTAAAATGATAAAATTTATTATATTTTACCACAATAAATTGCAATTTTGGATTTTACCACAATAAATTGGAATTTTATCCTGCACATGAATCTCCTTCAGAGTCTTTTTTTCCTAGGGAACCTAACCTAACAACTTCCACGAATATGGCAAAGATTGCTAGCTTCCACCAATATTTGTCCTCACTTCCTCCTTATTGGAACTCATTCTGAGACTGCAAGCCGTCTTACACCTGGCTATGGGAAGTGAGACATGTGACTAAGTTTGTCCACTTGGATGTGAGAAGTGATATAGGCTACTTCCTGTCATGTTCTTAAATAAGCATGTCTTCTACTTGTCTCTGCTCCTTCCTGCTGGCTGGGATATGGATGTGATGGCAGGAGCTGGTGCCAGGAATGGAAGCCATAGGTAGAGGATGGGAGCCACCCTACCAACCCTACACCACTATCTCTAGCTATTACATGAAATAGAAATAAACTTATGTATTGGTTAAGCCACTGAATTTAAGGTACCCTAATGTGTTCTAACATATTAAATGACTCCAAAATTCATTTCTCTAAGTTTGACTCCTTTCACAAAAAGCTTTTGTTTTGTATTTCCGGTCTTTTTTTTTTTTAATGTTTTATTTATTTTTAGAGAGGGGGAAGGGAGGGAGAGAGGGAGAGAAACATCAATGTGTGGTTACCTGTCACATGCCCCCTACTGGTACCTGGCCTGCAACCCAGTCTTGTGCCCTGACTGGGAATCAAACTGGAAACCCTTTGATTTGCAGACAGGTGCTTACTCCACTGAGCCACACCATCCAAGGCTGTATTTCCAGTCTTTAGACTCAGCCTGTCCATACTGTAATTTATCCTAATGCTTCCTAAACTTAGTTCTTTCTTTGTTCCTTTTTTCTAATAATACCACACTCACTTACTTATGAAAAAGGAGCTCTAAACATTCACACAGTGGAATACCATTCAACTGTTAAAAGGAGGAGGAAGAGATAGCCTTAGATATACTGATACAGAACAATCACCAACATCTGCTGTTAAGAAAGCAAGAAGCAATATAGTGTCTATAAAATACTACTATTTGTGTTAGAAAAAAAGATTACATACATATGCAAATATTTGTATGCATATAGAATCTGTTGGGAAAGATACCTAAATTGATTTTATGCTTTAGATAGACCAGATAGGGGACAAGGTGGCAGAGAACTAACTTCTCAGGTATATTTGTTTGAACCTGTGAATTGTATACTGTGAGTTGTATACTGTAGGCAAAGAGCTGCTAGACTGTACAACCCATGGGCGCACTGTTCAAACTCTAATCTATGTAAATGAAACCCCTGAAGTTGTGCTGTGTGTGACCTGGGCAGCTGCTCATAACAATCCTGTTGTACATGTTTTACTAATATATGTGCACACACAAAAACAGTTGAGGAAAATACATAAACTGTTTGTTCGGTAGTTTGGTCAGAGTACCTATTCTCTGAAACCATCTCAGTTAAAATATTCTAGGATTTCATAGAATCCTAGAATTCCATAGATTGCTGTCTGGATTGTTATTAACCTCACTATTACCAGCCATCAATTTAAAATGAGCATTACTATCATTTTAAAAGATTTCCCACTCTTTTCAGGAACTTCCTTCAGCACACACACACAAAAAATGACCAGACAGCTTTTCCTTCTGAAGAACTCCAAGGCAAGATCGGGGAGGTGCAACCCTAAAACCTGCCTGGGGGTTTAACCCCCACAGTAGTCCTTCTCTTGGGAGCTGTCGATTATCAATTATTTAATATGGACTGAGAACCTGAAAATGACCCTAACCTTTGACCCTGCATATTCTGCTGCTATGAATTTCCCTTGTCCTCCTAAGGAAAGCTTCAGAGATCATACCAATATGTGTATACCAGAATGCTCACTGCAGCTTATTTCTCTTGTCCAAAAACATGGTCACCAAAGAGCCATAAATGTAGGACTAGTTAAATCTAGTACAGATCATCAAGATAATGGAATTCCAGAGGTTAGAAGAATAATGAAATTAGGAAATGACTACATAATGTTGATAAATGAAAAAAAAAAAAAACACTACAAAACAGTAAGTAAGGTATTAAGCTTCCACTGTCCCAATTTTGTTTTTACAGACTGTATGTAGAAAAAGTATTCACTAATATATATTACTGCTTTTCTTTGGGATTTGGGCTTCTTATAGATTATTTTTATTTCCTTGTTTGTTGGTTGCCTGAATTTTCTTTTTTTTTATTTTATTTTAAATATTTATTTTTAGAGATAGGGAAAGGGAAGGAGAAAGAGAGGAAGAGAAGTATCAATGTGTGGTTGCCTCACATGTGCCCCAACTGGAGACCTGGCCCGCAACCCAGGCATGTGCCCTGACTGGGAATCGAACTGGCAACCCTTTGGTTTGCAGCCCACGCTCAATCTATTGAGCTACACCAGCCAAGCCTGGTTGCCTGAATTTTCCAAAGTTACTATAAGTAACATGTTTTCTCTTATAATTAAAAAAGTTACCACCCACCCAAAGTCAATTTGGGGGTTCTACAGAGCACTTCAATTTGCACCTCATTAGTGTCCCATGTACTCTGAGGCAAATATGCAAATTTTAAATAAGAAGCATCACTCCTGGTTTATGTGGAGACTTCTTCCAATTTGATTATATACTACAAGGAGGAGGAAAGAGCAGAGGGGTGGCAGATAGTAAGGGAACAAAAGAGCTTAAATGGTTTTGTTACCTTTGTTACAAGTTTTCCTTCCAGTAGGAGTCACTTAATGATTTTCTAGCCAAATGAGCTATTTTGCATTTGTAGTGATGACAAACTTCACTACTCACCAAGATCATATGCTTTTCTGATATTCACAAAGGCTTTGAAGTCTAAAACATATGCTGTTTAGGTATGTTAGTCTACTAGAAAATAATAGCTCTCCCCTAAATAATATATAAGTATCTTTTAAAAATAGCCTGGGCAAGGGAAAATTTTAAAAATTGGAGATGTGGGTCAGAATCAAGTTCTATAACTTAGTACATTCCTTATAAAACATTTATGGATTTGATTGAAGGAGTATTTTAGACACATTTTTGTATAGCATAAATAAAAATTAAACATAAAAAAATTTAATAATGAAAGAGTGAATCCTGAAAGCACCAGCAGGTGGCATAAATAATTTATGTAATCAAAACTGTAAGATATATATTGTGAAAGATATCTTCCCAGACCTTCCTCCCACGGGGGGAAAAATCTCTGGACTATTTAGACCCAAATTCTCAGTTAAAGTTTCACTAAAGAAGACTTAGCTTAGTTCTAAATACAAAAATTAAAATTACAGGAGAAATGGATCTCATAGATATCAACCTGAAGCTAGATTACAAACTGTGTGCCCAGCCCTGTCATTAAACTGAGGCAAAAGACAGCATGTACTGAGAGCATTTAACGAGATGCTCCGGCCAGTTCCCTTCAGCCTCCGAAGTGGGAGGTATGTGCTGACATCAGAGACTTCAGAAAATAATGTCTTTAAAAGCTATGTGGGTGTGCACCTGCCCCAGTAAATTCCTCTGCAAGAAAAACATGAAGCCTCTTCTCCCTTCAAATATAACTGGAATATTAGTTTCAACACTCGGTCTTTACTGGGTATCAATAAGGTTCAGGACACCACTGTGTCAGATACTTGTTAGCTGCCCTGGATCTGAGATAGGATATTTTCGCCACTCACCAACATCTGATGAAATGCCCAACAGGGTATGTTTCTCTTCACTTGCTTTTGTACCCACTTCCATGCAAATAGCTCCCATCAGAGAGGTCTGTGCCAAAGAAAGAGTCTGTGTAATGGGATTGACCTTGAATTCCATTAGAAGGGGAGACTTCCATCAAAGGTAGTCCTGAAAGTTCTTGACTATCAGTAGTATGTGGTACAGAAATCTGTGAAGCCAACGTATCACGTAAGAGCTCTAGAGCACTGCTTCCTGACCTTCAACCCTCAGGGGAAGGGCCAGGGACCACAGGTGTACCAACATGGTCTATGTAATCCAGGTGTGTAAAGTCTAGAACAAACTGCACCAAACTATTAATAATGCCTTCTCTGGACGGTGAGTTTATAGGAGATTGTCTATTTTATGCTCACTTTAGTGCCTAGTCTAGGCACTCAAAATAAGGTCTGATACATGTGCACTAAATAAATACATGCTGAATAAATGCTTTTCTGTAATGTTTAAACATTTTTAAATGAGCATGTTACTTTTGAAATCATAAAGAAATGAGCCCTGGATGGTGTGGTTCAGTGGATTGAGTGCTGGCCTGTGAACCAGAGAGTCACTGGTTTGATTCCCTGTCAGGGCACATGTCTGGATTGTGGGTCAGGTCCCCATTTGGGGGTGTGTAGGAGGCAACTGATCAATCTTTCTCTAGCACATTGATTTTTTCCCCTCTCTCTCACTCCCTTCTACTCTTTCTAAAAATAGATATAAAATTTAAAAAATAATATAAAAAGAAAAGAAAAGAAAGGTTTTCTGTCATTCTTCTACTCAAAAGAGTAAAGAATCACTCTTCTAGAGAACTTTTCCCTAGGTGAAAACCTATTTTTTATTCCACAGTCTTTATGTGGTTTAAATTGATCTTAGAGAGAGAGATCGACAGGAGAGAGAGAGAGAAACATCAATTTGTTGTTCCACTTATTTATTCATTCATTGGTTGATTCTTGTATGTGCTCTGATTGGGGATCAAATTGCAACCTTTGTGTATAGAAACAATGCTCTAACTTACTGAACTACCTGGCCAGGAGAATGAATTTAATTTTTGAGTGTAAATATTATTCAATATATACAAGCTTGACAAAACCCACTGAACTTAAGAGTGTCTTATCCGATAACGGATTCACCAATTTAAACAAATTATTTAAATCACCAATGACTCATTTCACAGACTTTCCTGTGCCTTTTTCAATAAATATGTCCCGCTATTACTGAACTTTTGCTTTCCTGTGGATGCCTTACACACATTTTGAAGCATTGCCTCTCATGATCTTGGTTACTTTTCCATGTTATCGAAGAAAAAAGTACTGAAAGTCAGCAGTTTTTTCTCAGGTAAGATGCCCATTGTGCTGCTCTGTGTTCCTTGTAAGTAATCCTCAGCTTGGATCCCAGGAAGGCCAAATATTAATTGGAAGGCAATTGGATGGAGGAATGTAAAATGAAGCTTTCTTTAAAACATGTTGTAAATAATGGTCAGAGTCCAAGACCATCTCTCAGAAGTTGGATTCACACATAATGTAGTTGAAATCATTCAAATTTTGCTATATAAGTGGCCACTCAGTATATGTTTGTTGAAGAAATGAATATTGGTAGTGCTTCTTAGCAAGAGGAATTTATAGACTGGGACCCAGTCTTACTCTCTACCTGCCCAGGGAGGCAGCTTCTCTGCTCTTTGCACCTAGTAGCTGTTGATACCTGCAGGCACTTACAACTTGGGCTTTGGTAACTCAAGAGATGCCTGTACTGGTGTCTTAGACAAAGATCTTCTGGTTGAAAGTAACTTGAAGGGACTTTACTATAAGGGCCCCATCCCGTTAGTACTCGTACCTCTGGGTGGGAACAGTTCTCAGAGAAGGAATGTTGTGGACTGGAAACGTAAGAAGTGTCTATTGTATTTCGTGTTTTAGACCTTTAGGTCATTTTAGTTTAGACTCACTTGGTCATAAGGAATCAAGGTCCACTAAAGCTAGGTAAAATAAAGGAGACTTTTCATAGGGAGTGATAACAAACATTAATCCTAAAGGAGTCATCACCAGGCTTCCTGTGGCTGGAGTAGAGGGTGGTCCTGGGCTCGTAGCTGCTCAGAGGCCCTCAGATGCAGGGCCCTGTGGGATTTCCTGCTCATGCCCCTCCGTTAATGTTCTGTGAATACACACCTGTGTTGTCCTACCTTCCTCCCCCTAAACTGGCAGAACCTATTGCAGTGGGCAACGGGGCAAAAGTCACTGAGTAGCCTGAAGGCTAACGACTCACTCTGGTGAATCAGCTGTGGCCCAGAGGGACAGGGTACAGCATCCTAAGGAACAGATCATAGCTGTCTAGCAAAGAGGACTATGGAGAGGCCTTAATATGTTTAGTACATTTAGGTATTTGGCTTAAGAAATCTGGGTGCTCTTTCAGGCTGCTATGGACACAGGATGAGCCCTGAATATCTAAAGGAGAAGAAATTTGTCTTTAGGCCATTACACACACATGCACATACGTATACTTAGGCAAATACAGTGCCTGGTACATTAATGTTGCCCTAAGACTCTGATGCTAGAGGCCCCCTCAGGCCTGTTCCTGTTTCAAACTGCTCAGTATACAAATTATATCATCATGACCTTAAAAATGGATGGCCATAATGAAATTTTGGCAATGTGATGAAGCAGAATCCTAAGAGTGTAAAGCAGTGTAAAATGGCCAGTTTGGGCACAGGGAGGAAGGCAGGAGGTGGAGAGAAGGTAGGAAGGGGCCTTCCTATTAAGTGATAAGTCATACCACATCATCAATTCCCAGGGAGACTGTCCCCTCTGCTCCCCTCCATTCAACTATCTTTGCCTTTCTTGTGTGCTTTAAACTATTATTAACACATTTTCTAGTAGCCATATTACATTGTACATTGAATGGATATGCTTTGACTAATCTGAGTGTTATCAGTAGTATTAAAACTCATAATTTTGACTTTTTTATCTGTGACCATTGCATTCTAAAGTGGGAATAGAAGCTTTGGCCCTGATTCCAGCCATTATTGAGTCCCTAATAATGGCTGAATCTCTCACCAGTGATGGGGTATGTCATCAGAAGAGAAGTAACCAAGTCCCATGTATGAAATGAGCTTAATATGTCACATTGCACTTTTATTTATTCATTCAGCAAAAGTTGTGGAATGGCTGCTATGGCCAGGTGTGTGTTGGGGGAAGACATTAAACAAATAATCACACAAATAATTACTTAATACAAATTATGCTGAGAGCTGAACAGAAGTATAAACTCTAAGGAGTGAGAATAAGAGGAGACTCAAGTTCAGATGGAGAATGGGACAGTGGTCAGGAAGGGCTCTGAGGAAGCAACTTCCCAGCCGAAACTGAAGGACAAGCTCAGTTATCTAGAGGAAGAACAAGGGGGAAGAGCTTTCAGGTGGAGGGGACACCAGGTGCCAAAGCCTGGGGACAGCAAAGAGCTGGACGCAGTCAGGAAATTGAAAGAAGACTGTGTGTAGTGTAGTGAGCAAGAGTGCTTCTGGATGAAACGGTTACTTATTTCTTGTCTTTTATCCTAAAGTTTATTATAAGGAATTGAATATGTTGCTTTCCATGGGAAAAAAGCAGGAGCATGCTAAATGGCTCTAATGCCACACTGTCTAGGATACGTAGCCACGAGCCCCATATGACTACTGAACACTTGAAATGTGGCTGTAAGTATAAATTTAAATGGGCTGTAAGTGTCAAATACACACTGGATTTTGATGACTTGGTATTAATAATTTTTTATTGATTACATGTTAAAACTAATATTTTTGATATATTGAGTTACATAAAATATGTCATTAAAATTAATTTCACTAGTTTCCTTTTTACTTTTTTAATGTGGCTACTAGAAAATTTGAAATTACATATGTGGCCTGCACTATATTTGTGTTGGACAGCACTGCTCTAAAATGTTTGCTTAGATGTGAGGAAAAACTACCTGATTCTGAGGGAGATTCGGGTAATTTAGAAAGGGAGATTTAAAGATTTCAGTCTCAGGATACCTTTAAAAACAGGGCAACTAGCCAATTACCTGTATTGAATGACCTAAGAGTTTTATTTTCCTGGAGGCAGGGAAGAGGCTCTTAAGGTTCCTTCCAAGGACAACAGAATCCACTTATTATCAGGTATTAGTAGGCAAAATCGTTGGAAGGGCTGGAGGAGCAGGTTCTAGGTGGATGGAGCTCCTAGAAACAACTCACATCCCCAGAATCAGACTGCTGCTCTGTGTGTGTGTG
>PVIA01011528.1:0-43849 GCA_004024845.1 Tonatia bakeri | reverse complement strand
AGAGGGTAAGAGGGGAGGTTAGCAGAGGGACAGGGGGTGGGAAGTAGGAGAGGGCAAGGGGGTGGGATAAATGGTGATGGAAAGAGACGACGTCAGGTGGTGAACACACATTGCAATAAACAGATGATGTGTTACAGAATTTTATTAACTAATGTTACCCCAATACTTTAAAAAAATAGTAAGGTAAAATAAAAAAAGAATGAAATCTTACCATTTGTGACGACGTGGATGGACCTGGAGGGTACTGTGCTGAGTGCAATAAGTCAGTCAGAGAAAAAAAACGCCACGTGATCTCTCTTACATGTGATGTATACATATACACACACATATATGCCCATATATTTACATATTGATATTAAGCTCATAGATAGAGAAAATTAGTACTAGATCGGTAGTTGTCAGAGGTGGGGGGGCAGGGAGAAAGGAGTGAACTGTTTTATTTTTAGTTTAAATAAATTAAATACACATAATAATAAAGCCAATTGTGTGTGCTTACAAAGAGAAGTACAAAGAATGAAAACAACTACTAAAATCAGCCTTTACTTCTCTCCTCCCAAACTCCCGCCTGTATTTCAAGGTACATTTTTCTAGGGTCTATGAAATTTGGGCTAAACTTTGCCGGACCAGCCCATTTCTAAGTTATCTTTTTTGTCTTGAAAGACCTGCAGCTGCTCACATGCAGCTGTGAACAGTAACCCGTAGCAACCCAGGGGTCCCTCAGTGGTCTCCCTGATGGTGACACCCTGTGGAACGGAGGTCCACCTCACACTGACGGAGGCGCCGACCTCGCTCCCATCAACACACAGCCCCAGCAACATGGGGTCCCTCCCAGGAGCCGATTTCTGGGCCCACTCACTTCTTGCTGCCTCTGCAGCCTCCTCAGGCCTCAGCTGCCACCCAGCTTTCCTCCGTTTCCATGCTGCTGTCACTTCATGTCCGCGTGGCACATAATCTTTGGGGATTGGTCTTTTTTTTTTTTTTTTCCCCACTCAGCATCATTCTCTGGAGCTGTATCCAGGCTGCTGTATGTACCAGTGATTCACTCCTTTTTATTGCTGTGGGAATGTCCCGGGCCTGGAGGTGCCACCGTTTAACCTCCACCCACCGAAGGACATCTGAGTCCTTTCTGGTGTTTTGTTATTACAAATGAACCCGCCGTGGACATCTGTGTGCAGGTTATTCCATAAATGTGCCTTCCTCTCTCTGGGATGACCCCCAGGGACAGGCACGGGACGGCACGCAGCTACAGTGCATCTTCAGGAGCCGTCGGACTGGTTCCTGAGTGGCTGCACCACCCTACACGCCCACGCAGCGAGTGGGAGTGGCCGGGCTTCTCTGCATCCTCGCCAGCATTTGGTGATCTTACTATTTTCTGATTTTACCCGTTTAAACCAGTGTGGTGATGTCTCCTGGGGCTTAAGCATGTCTGACCCTAACGGCTAACGACTCTGAGCCTCTTTCCACATGCAGATTTGCCATCTCCTCGGTGAAATGTCTTTTGGAGGCTTTTGCCCGTTTTCTAATAGAATTGCTTGTTTGGGATTGATTTTTGACATGATTCTCCAGCTGCAGCCTCCTGTTACACGTGTGGTTTGCACGTGTTTTCTGTGGTGGTAGCCTGCCTTTTCATCCATCGGGCAGAGTGCTCGCAGACAACGCAGACTGCACTGGTTCTGGGTGTGCGGTACCATCAGTTGGATCCCCGGGTTCCCTGTGTGGTCAGTTCTGCTGCCTCCTCGCTGCCTTCTTCTCGCTGCTCGGTCAACTGCTGAGAGTCCTTAGAGCCACAAGTATGACTAGGGATTAGTGCACTTCTCCTTGAAGTTGCCAGCACTTTCTACTTAACATAGTTCTCAGCTTGGTGATCTGATGCATACGCACTTAGGATGGCTGTGGTTCCGTGGTAGATGGACCCTCTTCTCATTATATAAAAGGACATTCTTTGTTTTGGGGTCAACATTGTCTGATATTAATATAGCCACTCCTGCTTTGTCTTGGTTCGCATTTGTGTGATATATCTTTTTTCTACTGTTTTACTGCACTGATACATTTGAAATGTTTTGTGTAAACAGCGTATAATTGGGTTGTGTTGTCTCAATCCACTCTGCCAGTCTCTGCCTTCTAAATGGTATCTTTTCTTACCCAGTTTAAGATCCTATTGGCTCTTGGTATGATGAGAGACTTTCTGTTGAAACCCGGACATTTTCTCGTGATGCTCCAAGACTCTGAATCTTATTTAAAGGTCTGTTTCAGCTGTTTTTTCTGACCCCACCCCAGCAGGGAGAGGAGGGTGCCACCTCATTGCTGCTAGCACATGCAAATACAACTTTTGCTGCCAGCAGAATTTCCCGTGGGAGACGGGGGCTGGCCTCCTCACCTCGTGCAGATGCTGCATGCTAAAAGTAGGATATAACGGAAATAAGTGTTCAATATTTCAAGTAAGTGTCAAAACCATAGCTCAAAATACATAAAGCAACATTTTTTTAATTTAGAGATGCAAGGGCAAACTGAAGAGAGAAGCACACAGGACTTCGGATATATCACTCGAGAACCGTCACACCTGGGCTGGGGGGCTCCTGCACCCGCACCCTCCTCTGAGTGGGCTCTGCTCTCGTCTCACAGGAGACAGACTCTCCCCACCCCTGCCCCCAGCTCTGGGGTGAGGAGATGGCCAGACCAAGGGGCCCAGACCTAGATCATTCTCAGGGATGTAGGAGCAGGGGATTCCCTGCTCAACTGGCCCCAAGTGTATTCTTGGACTTATGTGGGCCTCTTCCCCAGGTCTGTTCTTCTGAGGACAGGCCCTTCTGCCAGCGCATGCAGTGGTCCTGGGTCCATCCCAGGACCCAGAGGTGGCCAAGGGGCCACTGTCTAGGGCGTGGTGAAGGAGGCTTAGACACGTGGAGGGGTGACTATAATCCTCGTCCCTGTGAGCCGCAGGTGGATAGGTTTATTTCTGGACTCTCAATTTTATTACATTGATCTATATGTCTGTCCTTATACAGAGCTACACTACCTCAATTACTGTGATGTTGCAGTAAGATTCAAGGCTGGGACCTGGAAGGGCAAAGTTAGTGCAAAAGAAATGCAAGGCTTTAATTTCATCAGGAAATTGGGTATTATTAAAGACACTCCTAACTATTTACCCTGCTCATCTACCAGATACACACACACGCCCAGTGTGCCTCCAAAGTCTCCAGTTAATCTCAAGGTATTTCTGTTTTATTTCTTGCATGACATGAAATCAACCTAGGATTGCTGTTCTTTATGGAGATGCTTAATTTCATGTGTCAACTTGGCTGAATCACGGTGCCTAGATGCCTGGTCAAACATTATTCTGGGAGTTTCTGGAAGGGTGTTTTTGGGTGCGATTAACATTTAGATGGTTACACTAAGCAGTGCAGATTGCCCTCCATAACGTGAGTGGGACTTATCTAATCAGCTGGGGATTTGAATAAAGAAAAAGACTGACTTCCCTGAGCAGGAAAGAATCGGTTAGCAGACGGCCTTTGAACTTGAACTATAGCATCATCACCTTTGGGTCGCCAGCCTGCTGGCCCACCCTGCAGACTTTGGACGGGCCAGTCCCCACAATCCTATGGGCCAGTTCCTTAAAATACATCTATTTCACCAACTATCTATCTGTCTAACTATGTGGGTAGGTAGATAGACAGATATGCTTGCATCTGTCTAGACTTCCCACTGATCCTGCTTGTCTGGAGAGCACTGACTAACACAGTAGGAACAGTGTATCTCTTAGACTCACAGAATTTCAGAGCTGAAAGGAACTCCAGAGCCATCTACCCCCAGGAGGCTTCACCAGAGGACGCTACTGACACAGTGCACACCAGTGCTCGGCACTGGACTGAGCCCCAAGTGGATTCCACACCCAGCTCCTGCTGCCGGGATGCAAGGCAGCCAGTGCAAGAGAACACACCACCAGGAGAAAAGAAAAGCACCGCAACGGCATCAACATGAGTCTAAACGTTACTGCTTTCCACTCTAAGATCATGGAAGTTCTGCTTGTTTGTTTACAGAAAACACCAAATTGCTTCACATAAAGTTCAAGCCACAGGGAACTGTAACCTGTAGCTCGCCTGACCCCTCGCCCTGGGCTTCCCTCCGTGTGGTCAGTGCTCCCAGAGCGTGGGGTCAGCCCCAGGTCCTGCCCTTTGTCCCAGACCCCCGTACTGCTTCCTGGCCAAGCCCAGCCCCCCATGGTGATGCTGTCCTGTCACTCGGAAGTGAAGGGCGGCAGTGCTACTCTGGCCCCTACCCAACGGCACACACGGTGTCGAGGTGGCATCTCCCCTACAGCTGGTGAGTACCTGGAGGGACAGGGCACCTGTGGTCCCTCTCGCTCCCCTTGCTGCCCTGTCCCAGCAGGCCTGGTACGTGTCTGTGTGACCAATGGGCAAACAGAGACGGTGCCACCCACACAGGAGTGGGCCCTGGGTCCTCTCGGGCTGAGGGTGTTCTTTGGCGAGGTCGCTGATGTTTCTTTTCCCATGTGCCTCATTTGCACAGAATGCCGCACACACTCACTGGAGGAGGAGAAGCCTGGGAGGTTAGAGGCGACATCCCAGTGGTCTCTGAGGGCGGAGCCCGGGCTAGTCACGTGCCAGGTAAGAACATCCCTTCCTCTGAGCAGACCCGAATGAAGACACAGAGGGGAAAGACACACAGGGTCCTGGCCCACCACACCTGGTCAGTAGAGGTCAGGACAGGCAGCCCTGGAGCGCGTCTTTAGGTGACATGGGGGTCTCAGCTTTGAGGACACCAGGCTTTCACCAAGGTGACATGGGTGATGAGCACTGATGTTCATTTAAGCTGCACTGCATGGAAGGTGAGCTCTACAGAGAGTCCTTACAACAAAGGAGAAGTGTGGCCTCGTGGACGAGACCGGTTGCACTTGGAGAATCCCCAGAGTCACAAAGGACAAGGTCAGCAAAACCAGATGGGAGCAGCGTGACCCAGGCGGAAGCCAGTAGAGAGCAGGGGGCCCAGGAATCCTGAGCCTTGGGGAGAAATCAAGGTGAAGGGATGGGCCGTTTGCAGGAGCCAATGATGGCAACGGAAGCCTCCTGACACAGCGGCAGCCCTGCAGGTGCCCCACAGAAGAAGACAATGGCAGACCACCTGTGTGCAGGGAGGGGACACCAGGACAGTAGATGATGCCCCCCCCCCCCCCGCCCCGAGCTGGAGGGTTACAGGTTACGTGTGCAGTCACTGGGACTGTTGGCCGGGAGTCCCTACAAGAGGAGAGGCCCAGGCTCTGTGGCAGGACCAGTGGTCCGTGTGGCCAGCTGGGCATTCAAACCCAGAGAACTTCCATGAACCAGTTCGGGGAAGCCAGCTCCTCTGAGCCCCCAGCTCCCTGGCCGAAGGGCCACCCTTAAACAATGAAAAGCGCACTTGAAATACCATTTGCAAGAAAGAGAGATCAAGTCCAGACCTTGCAGGTGGAAGGAACTGGAATAGCTCTGCTCTGGAAAGGAAGCTCTGAGGCTGGTGCCTCTCCGAACTAACGCGGTGGACCCCCGGCTCCCCGGTCAGCACTGCCTTCTGCTCGCCGAAGCACAAAGTCAAACGAAAAAATCAAACGTTTGTTTTCTCCTCACACACTTTTCCCCACTCTCAGTAAATTGCCTCATCTTCCACTTCAGAGAATGCAGAAGCTGTTGGAGGAGAAAATCCCTGAATTCCGGTGCACACCTCCACTCTCCTCCCCGCTCACTGCTGCAGGGAGGGAGGGAGGGAGGCCGGCCACCCCCACCAGCGGGCCCAGCACCTCGCGCCCGGCCTCGCAGCACGGGAGACTGCAGTGCACAGCCCTTACTCTAGAATAGCCTTTTTCCGTGCAAAAATGCCCCAGTCTCCGGACTGAAGCAAGGAAACAAGTCTCAGAGGCAGTGTGGGTGTCGTGAGGTTCCACTGGGGTCTCAGAACCCGTCTGGGTGGACACAGGGTTTACAGGGATGGGCAGGTCATTTTGAGCCCTGTTTCTGGCTTCAAGAAAAACAGGGCCTTATTTCATTGACAGGGCATTTGGAAGTGGGGTTGATAGCTTTTATTTTTGTCATCTCACGAGTAAGGAAAATGGATATACCTGTCTGTATTTGTGAAACTATCTTCCACATTGCTCAGTCACCTAAGCTTTAGGAAGAGTCCTCTGGCTTAGAAATGATGGCGTTCATGTACTTGTCCTTCCTGCAGAAAACAACGCTGTCAGTAACTTCATGAAGGTCAGGATCAGCCTCGTGCGTTCTGCTGGGGGCACTCAGGGTCCCACGTCTTCCGTTCACGGCCTCCGAACATTCCGTCTTGTTTCCTTCTCCTTGGGCCCCCTGCACCCCCCACCCCCCACCCACCACTCTCCCGGGTCTGCATTCCCAGCAGGCCCCTCTTCCCGTCCCTAACGTGTGCACTCCTCAGGGCGCAGTCCTGGGCTGCCTGCTCTTCTCTCGCCACCTGCTCACGCATCTGGGCAAGGCGTGCACTCCGAGGCATCCGTGACTCCCCCCTACATCCCCAGTGCAGACCTCTCTCCCGCGCCCCGCTCGGCCTTGTGACAGGCACCTGCAAGTCACCATGTCCAGGGTTCTCTTTATCCTCCACTCCCCCCATAACCTTGTTGATGGGTCCCTCAGGCGAGGCACCGTGACGGCCCGGCTGGAACCCTCTCTCATGCACCCCCCTGCCCCCAGCCATCTCGCTCCTCATGCAGTGACGTTGCTGGTGTCGCCTGGTTGCGTGAAGGGAAGAACTGAAATCCAGACGGATGACTGCTTAACTGCAGAGTCCCCGTCACTCTCAGGCTCCCCTCTCCCGAGCCCGCCGACCACCGCCCTCCCTCCCTGGTGGCGTGAGCCAGCCCGGGGCCCTTACCTTGCGGTGTGCCTGCAAGCTGGCATGTTCTGACCTGGGAGGGGACAGCAGTGCACTGACGGGATGTCTCAGTCCTCCGGACACTGGCCTGTCTGGGCAGTTAAATAGCCGCGTGTGCTCTGGGGTGGGGGGCGGGAAAGGTGTACAGAGTAGATGCGCTTTAAGATTATGTGAATACCAACAGCAAGAAGAGGAGGCACTGCAGAAGTCCCAGTGGTGGACACAATCAGACAAGACTCCGCAGCTTCAGGAGCACACTGAGAGCAAGTGGGCGCCCTGATGGCACTGGAGTCCGTGACTTGTGCCCTGTCCGGGAGAGCACCTGTATGTGGGGAGGGGTGTGTGGGGGTCGGAGCGTGGGGTCTGAGGCCACACAGCTTGCAGTCGTGAGCCAAGGGCCCCAGCAGTGTGGAGGCAGGAAGGTCGGGACGGGGAGCACAGGCCTCAGGCTCTGCACCTCCCCTCCGCTCTGGCTGGGACCTCACAGCCGTGACCTTCACTGACTGCCACTCCTCTGCTTCCCGCCCCAGCTTCTTGCACTTGGGAGGCCGAAGATTGCTGTCTGGAGAGGAGGGACAAGGACCAGCCGCATCGGTGTCACCCCGCCAGCACCAGAGCCTGGGGACCACCCTGCCCCACACTTTGCCCATGAGGAGTAAAAACTTTCCTCCCAGACCCCATTGCGTGTCTCGTCCTCCAAGGTCACCTGCTCTCACTTCACGAGGGCGTGCTGTCACTTTAACAAACTTGCTGTGATTTGCTGCATCCTTCCGCCACACTCTGGGGTCCTGTCTTGTCCTGTGATGAGCACCTGGGTCAGGCTGAGGTCTCCCTTCGCTTCCCCGGGTATTGCCGGGCATCGGTGTGACCTCGAGGCTGAACTCCCCAGGCTCGGGGCTCTGACCCGGACGGCAGTGCAGCCCGAAGCTCACGGCCTGTAAACCTCACCAGCCGAGTGCCTGCAGCTCCGTGAGCAGGGCCTGGCAGGCAGCACCCACTCCTAAGAGCCGCCAGCACCTCGCTGCCAGTGTGGCTCTTGTCCAGAGGAGCCCTGTCCTTCCACACCGGGCTGAGTGTGGGCGCCCGACACTGCCAGCCCAAGCGCGTCTTGGAGCACAGCCAAGCATGTCTGAGATGTCCCCTTGCACGAGTGACACCATCTTTCCCAAAAGGCTTAGGATAACTTATCGAAGCCACTACCGCTTTGTAAAAAAACCTTTGAACAAATCTTGTAATACTTCCGAATGCTCAGGACACTCCGGACGGCGACAGGGCTCTCTCGGTGCCCAGTGTCCATGTCGGAGGTGAGTGTTGAAGGGGAAGAGAAGACCACTGAGAGCGAAGTGAGGCTGAGAAGATGGTCGGACAAAACAACGCCCACCACCCACTCCCTGAGAGAGAGGCTGAGCGCGGGAGAGGCACGAGGGGCGGGGGCCTTGCTCCAACACGTCAGAACTGGTGCAGACAGGTAACCTCCTCCCCATCCCATTGTCCTTCCAGCCCCTGAACTGTCCCCCTGGACACAGCTGTCTCATGTTCAGTTTCTCAAAATGCCCAGGTGTTGTTATTGAATGGTTGCTTTTTTTTTTTTTTTTGCTGAATTTTTTTTAATTGAATTCTTTTATTTTATTTTATTTATTTATTTTTAGAGAGGGAAGGGAGGGAGAAAGAGAGAGAGAGAGAGAAACATCAATGTGTGGTTGCTGGGGGACATGGCCTGCAACCTAGGCATGTGCCCTGACTGGGAATCGAACCTGCGATGCCTGGTTCGCAGCCCGTGCTCAATCCACTGAGCTACACCAGCCAGGGTTTTTTGCTGAATTTTAATGGAAGCTTCTTGGTAAACTGGTCACGTAGCCCACTGCCTTTGCACAGTCACATGACTCAGGTCTTTAGAAAGCACCTTGGAAGACTGACCCCACAAGGCATTGGAGGGGACTTGGGGCCTAAGGGAGACAAGGACGCTGGGCAGTGGGCTGGGTCTCCAGATGCACGGCACCAACAGGATGTGCTGGGTTGGCCGCAAAGACCATTTTGTTTTTTCCATGAAATGAAGACACGTTTTTCATTTCACCAATAACTTTATTGATCTGGACATTTTGGGTACGTCGGCTATCTCCTGCTATTGGCTTCTAGTGGGCAGAGGCCAGGGGTGTTGCTAAACGTCTTCTAATGCATAAGACAGCCCCACAGCAAATAATTATTTGGCCAAAATGTCAACAGTACCAAGAAACTTCGCAAACCACTTTTGACGCATTCGATTAGTCACAGCACCTTCTCCACACACTGCGCAGATGTTTTTCTGCATTTCAGTTGTGTGTTTACCTTTCTTGAAATAATAAAGCATGATACCCTGAAATGTTCCATCGTCAATATCAAAATGGCTGCACAAAAATTCACCGATTTTGATGCTTTTTTTAAATGCACGCTGATGTGACAGCTGTCACAATACAATCTAACAAAGTTGTTGCACATGAAGTTGAACACAACTAAGCACTAGTAGAGGCATCGTATGCAAAACATCAAATGAACTTTTTTGCCAACCCACATACATACTCATACATGTATGTGTGCACACACACACGAGTATACATGTTATGTGTATGTAAAGTAGGAATTGGCTCACATGAGACTACGGGGGCTGAGAAGCCCCACCATCTGCCCTGGGGAAGCTGGAGGCCCAGGCGAGCTGGTGGTAAGTCCGGTCCCACTCGAAGTCCTGAGAGCCTGGGGCAGCCAATGGTGAAAGTCCCGCCTGAGACCAAAGGCTGGAGACCCAGGAGCGCTGATGATCAGGGTGGGAGCACGTAGATGTCTCCGCCCCAGAGGGAGAGCGAGAGTTCTCATTTCCGCCGCTGTCCTGCTCCATCTGGGCCCTTCAGGAGCGACGCCCACCCTGGTGGCTGAGCGCGACCCTCCTTATTCTGCCTATTCTACCAGAAGGGACGCCAACCTCACCCAGAGACGCCCTCAGAGATACGCCCAGAAATCTTGTTTTCCTGACGACGCAGGTGCTGCTCAGCCCGGGCAGGGCGACGCAGCCACTCCGTCATCACAGAGGTAGCCGCTAAGGGCACTGGGAAGGGTCTGTGTGTTTTCCACCCTCCACTGCGTCAGGAAAGGAGCACGCAGCACACAGTATGTGTCTTTGCCGGCCAGCTGGTGACCGCTTCCCTGCAGTATGCTTCAAGGACACCAGGCTCTTTCAACAATAGATTCTGCAGCACCTAACGTGGGGAGAGGCACAAGGCACCCTGAGGCCACCAGCATTTCGTTGGGGTGGCTCTGACACGCAGACTTCAGCGGCGCTGTTCGAGCCTGGCGTGCATGGGGCCGGTTTGCTGAAATCACACACGAAACGAGGTGCAAAATGACAGCTCCCTCCCCCACCCCCACCCTGTCACACTGTATCCAAAAGTGTTCCGTAGAAGCTCATTGCATTGTGCTCTACTCTGGATCAGCTGGCAATTCAGAGCGAGGCTATGGCCTAGAATTTTGCATTCCCATGTACGTTATGTTCAAATTGTGACTTTTACTTTTTAAAAGTGAAATTGGTCCTGGCTGGTGCAGCTCAGTGGCTTGAGCACAGGGCCTGTGAACCAAAGGGTCGCCAGTTTGATTCCCAGTCAGGGCACATGCCTGGGTTTTGGGCTGAGTTCCCAGTGGGGGGTGCGCGAGAGGCAACCACACACTGATGTTTCTCTCCCTCTCTTTCTCCTTCCCTTCCCCTCTCTCTAATAAATAAACAAACAAATAAATAATCTTAAATAATAAATAAAATTGAAATCGTTTTTTTAAAAGATCCAAAAGGGGGGTTAAACTCTAAGTTTAACTATTCTTTGCTGTTAAAATGCAAAGCAGGGTTTTCCTACTATTTTCCCTCAAATTTGAAATAAATGGCCATTTAAAACATGCCCAGCCCTCCCTCTCAATGGAAAACAGTGCAGAATGGTAACTGCTGTCATGTTTCAGTGCCAACATTGGTGGTGTGCTCTTGAAAGCCACTAGAGGGAGCAGAAGCTGACAGGTCCTGCACCCAGAGCCTGGGCACCTTAGAGGACCATCACAGCTAAATTTAGGAGCACAGAAATGCTACTATCTTGGATTCTGCTCTGCAAACACACTGAGCAAAGTGGACTCAGCCATAATGCTGGAAAAGCGCCGCTTCACCTCCAGAGTGTCTCTTGTTCCTGGAAACTCAGGGCATCCCAGGAACAGACAGGAGGGGCGGGACCAGGTCCCAGTTGAGGAGCTTAGGGCCTGAGAAGCATAGCCCCATTTCCAGCAGTCTGGCTGGAGAAAAAAAAGACTTAAAAAAAACAATTTTTAAGTCCTTTGTACCTTTTTAATCCAGCAATTCCATTTCTTATGAAACCAGAGATTGGAGCAAGGGTTCATTTGCAAGCGCATGTGTTTTAACATGACGCGTCCTAACACAGACACAACAGAATGAATGCGCAGAGTGACGGTTCAAGTTCAGGAGAATGTGGCACCTCTAGGAGACAGACCACCATGCGGCCACCGAAAATCTCCATTTGAAAATAGTCACGTCCATGGGGAAAGGCTCACTACGTGATTATTTAAAGCAGATTCAAAACTGTATATCATATTATCACAGTTTTATTAAAAAGTGTCTGTACCTTTAAGCATAAGCAAGAAGAGGGGAGCGAGTCAAACCAGCCGTCCACGGTGGTTGTGAAGGAGAGGCCAGTCCAGCACCGTCTCTAAGTCCCTCCTACACAATGTTCTTTCCCACAAGACTGCCGAGGCCGCGTGCTCTGTTCCTCTCTGCAGAGGAGACTGAGTATTGATGATGGAGGAAAAGGAGAACAACGAAGCCGAGTTCATCTCGTCTGCAGAGAAACACTCCGGCCCCCGAGGGTGTTCAGTGTCGAGTCACCGAGTCCTCCTGACGGGAAATGTAGGACGGACTGTGTCTTGGGTTTCACACGGCAGAGGAGTGTCATTTGCGTCTCCTCAGAGGTAAATAACCCAAATCCAAGTTTTGTCCATTATCATCGCCTAGGAACGTCCCGCCGACTCCCGATTTCTCTCTCACTCTTATCTCTCCTTGACCGCATCTCAGGCCAGGCCCCAAAGCCGCAGCTCTCCCCGTCTCTGAGAAGTGGTGGGGCCCTTTCCAAACTCTGTTTGTGCACTGTGCTCTTTGGAAGTCTGTAGGCACTTTGCACAGGAGCCATTCAGAAGTGAAGGCCCGTGTCCTCCCCCCTCCCACCCCCGGCCCCGGGGTAATGAATCATTCAGGGCTCAGGTTCCCCTGGACCCAGAGCCCATTGGCGAGTCCCGCATCTGCAGCTCAGCCTTGGCTCTGGGAAAGCTTATTGCATCGATGATATACGTGTTGTTTATAATTTATATGGAAGTTATTTTTAGAGAAATTTACGGTAGCTTGCAATAAAATGTATGTGTATTTACTTATTTATTGCACACACTCAGTGGACCGTGCATTTTCTTCAGTGGGGCCGATACCACCACCCAGGGATGAAATCCAGTTCTTGGTGTTGCGGGGAGTGGGGGTGGTTAAAAGAATCCGAGATACGATAATAGTCTGTGGCCCTCCAAAGAGACCCTCTACCCAGTAAAGTCTTATTCTTTTCAATTTGTCTCCTTACGCAGAAATTAAATTCGACTTAATATAAAGTGGGTACATTTAATTCTCATTTTTCCCCATGGTGGCGGAAACAATGGGGAAGGTGGAAAAACACAGCGATGACCAGAACAGGAGGATGAAGACTAGGTGCTCCTGCGGGTGGTGACACAGCAGTACGGCCTTGACCATTGCCAGGGGGACATGTAAGATGCAGGGGAGTTGACGCAGTGGGGTGGGATGCTGCAGCCACCGTGTCACTACTGGGCCGCACGTGAGCTCGTGCCTCCGGTGCCCTGCCCGTGATGTCACCGGCTGCCATCACCCGGCGGTCTGCCTCCGTGGCGTTTCACTGCCCCCCTCTCCCCCCCAGCACACAAAGTGCGGACGCCAGGCTGCGAGGCATCGCCCGAGCTCCGTTCAAAGCATAACACCCCTTGCGTACACACTCTCACCAGGTTGGGCTGTTTCTGCGTATTTCTGGCATTGCCATTGGGTAAACATGCACATCCTCAGGTGACCCCTTTAATCCCATGACTGCCACGTGGGTGACACTTCCTAGAGAACTTCATGCATTTCCAGCTCGGAGGGGTCCCCACTGACCTCTCTGGAGCAGCCGCGTCTCTCGCTGAGAGTCCTGTGCCCGTGGGACAGCGTGGCGTCCCCACGCCCAGCCTGCACGGGACCGCACCTGTGTTGTCTTTCCTGCTGCCTTTAACACGCCCCGTCTCCACCATCCCCTGATGAAGTGCCACCCAGTCTCTGAGGTCCGGCTCCAATGTCACCTCCAGCAGGAATTTGCACTCAGCTCCCCCAGCCTGTCACCTATCTGTAGTTACCACCTCATCTCCTGCGTCCTTTCCACCGGCATTGCGCCCACACCACCCTGCCCTCTCCACTGGGGTGCCCGCCCGCTCTCCCCGCACAGTCCCACTCGTTCTCAGACAGTACCCGGCCTTGTGGGTATTTCCGCCCCTCTCAGTGCTTAATACAGAGTCCGGGACTGAGAAAAAATATTAAATTGATAAACCACCATTTTCCTTAAAAGAACGGATACTACTTTGTACATTTAAAAAAACATTTAAAAAATATAATCCCCCACCCCCCAGAAACAGTGCTGAGGGAGAGTCCCCCGAGACCACGGCTTCCTCTGGGTCTCCAGAGAATGGGCAGCGTAGTGCTTGCGTTCCTGTCCATTTCCACACAGGTGACCATGAAGTTTATACATTGTTTTCAAATCGAAGATAGACAAATGGGCTTGTTTCCCCCGAAGAGGGGCACAGGTCACACTGAGGTCGAAAACTCCTGGTCGGACCACACATAGCAGGTCTCAGCTCCAGGGCCCCTCAGCATGACGGACAGCATCCACCTCGTGGGAGGTGTGGAGCGGCCGAGAGGAGGAGATGGGCTCATCAGCGGGACGGCGGTGGCCTGGTCACGCTAACTGACAGTGGACACACAGCATGAGCATGGCTTGCTTGCCCGCCTGCCGGGACACGCTGCCTACAGGTCACAGAGGTGGGCTTCCTGAGCTGACTCGCTTATATGGTCTACAGCCATCCTCTTGCACTCTGGGCCTCATGGTGGGTTCATGTCCATCCCTCTAGCCCTCACAATCGTTGGGTGAGGGGATGCTTTTACTGCCATTTACAGAGCAGAAAGGCAAAGACTCGAGTGACTTTCTCAAGGTCACATAGAGAGCAAACTGCAAGGCTGGACTGGAACCCAGATGCTGACCCAGGGCCCGTGTGCAGCTGGCAGCCCAGCCTCACTGCCTGCGTCCACTCAGGGCGCTGTGCACGGGCGAGCCGAGGGGCAGAGCTGTACTTCCAGCAATGAGAGTCCACAGATTAAACACGGATTCCTGCCAGCTATGTGCAACTTCAAGACACCTCGAGGAAGCTGTTTCAGGCACTGCAGATGAGTCCAGACATCCACACACATCACCCAACACTGGCTTCGGGGCAGTCCATGTTCATTTTCTCAGAACAGAGAAAGAAACCTCAAGTGCAAAGAAGCGATCTTTTCCTTCTCATTGGCAAGGCCTGGTAAACACCACTCTCCAGCTGCAGTGGAGGTCTGGGGCCCGTATTGACCTGCACACGGGAAGATGTCACACCTGTGGTCTGGCCTGCGGGAGACAGGAGAGCAGGGGACAGGGGGACCTGGAGGGGTGGTGCAATGTTGCAGATTTGGATCATGGGGCTATTACACGACTTCATACATTTTCTAAACTCACCCAATTTAAGACTTAGAGCAGGGGAATTTTATTGTACAAAGTCACACTTCAGTAAGACTACTAATAATACCACAGAGAGAGCTTGACCTGCTCCACAGATCTGAGTGTCCCAGAGGCGCCCTGCAGCGAGCTGAAGAGGTTGGCTCAGAAAATGCACTGCGCATGCAGCTCCTGTGGTTGGTACTCACGGCTCGTTCCCTGAACCTTCCTCTCAAAACCCCGACAAAAAGACTGCAGGAGTCAGTGTGACAGAATGGCGCCGACTTTGTGGGTCCTGAATCGAAGCTGATCATCGGTCATGTTCAACTCCTGTTGATGAGACTGTACATATTTAAAGGGGTAGCGATTATTTGGCATGACTCTAAATACAACAAGTGGGATATTAACTAGGACATCTTCCACCCCTGTAGGGAAATTACACGGGAAACAAGCAGCTATTCCGGAGAGGCTGGGAAAGAGCCGATCCCACGTGCGGGCTGGGCAGGGAAAGATGGGGATCAGGAACCCTAGGAGAGATACCAGCACTTCGTGTGGGTGAGACTCTGTTCAACTTTCTTTCTGTCTTACTCTTCTGAACACTGAATAAGAGACTATAGTGTCCCTAGGGTGTTGTCAGTCTAAGCCCAGGAGTACTCTGCCGCCCCAGACCTCCTCAGTGGCAGGTGAGGTGTCAGCACATTCACCAAGGGGACCCGATTATTGAGTTTGCCTCTCTACCCGCCACGAGACACAAACTTTCTAAAGCAAGCGTGCCTCTCAGTTGGAGGCATATGGTTGTCTCTGGAAAATTACATTTTCTTTCAAACGGCATGGCGGTTCACCAGCATTTGTGGGTCCTCCAACAAAGCCCCCATGGTGCTCCCTGACTGGCTTGCTCTGCCAGAGCAAAAACATCCTCTAAAACATTTTAAAATGCAAATAGAGGTGCCTGTTAAGAGGGCTATATCTGCAGTTAGAACATGAATTCTTGAAATAATTCCTCTACGTGGTGGGAATGACGGACAGCTTTGGGACAAGGAATACGCTTGCAGCCCCCAACCAGAGCAGGTTTTGGAGTGAGTCACCCCCCCTTCCCTGTGTGACCCCTCGAATAATTGTTGTGAACCCTAAGAAAGATCATACATATAACGTGAATAACCCCTGTGCAGGCCATGTTCTATGCAGCTCTCAGTAATACATTTAATAATTCCCAGTAGTTCCGATAGCCTTGCTTGCCAATTTTTTCCCCCTCATCTGGCCTCCAGTGAGGCTCTGTTTCCTGGAAAAGTCAGCACACCTATTTGTCAGGTGGAGTGTGTCCACCGATGGCAGGTGCTGGGATGACAACCGAGGGGCAGGGGGACCGCAGCCAGCGCAGCACATGGTGGGGGGGGTTTCACATAAAAAAAGTGTGCAACTGGCTTGGGGGCCCGAGGCTGGAGCATGCTGTGTGACCCTGGGCAGGTCTCCCTCCCTCTCTGGGCGGTGTTACTGCCTTTACAGTAACAAACTGCATCTGGGTTCTTGCACTGGGGCAGCAGGACAATCAAAGAAGATTCTCTGATGTCAGATTCCAGGTTCTTGCTGCTCAGAGGTCCCGTCTGACTCAGCAGGATGGAGGTGCTGCAAGGGAACCTCCTTCTTCCTTGGCACCTTGGTGGTCTGAGCTGGGTGGTCCCCTGACCTCACTGCAAGGGATGCAGAGTTGGATGATGACCTGCGTCTTGGTAACACTTTTTGAAAACCTAACCACACTTGGCCCGAGAGCACAGATATTTAAGGTCAGATGACCCCTACTTGGAGCAGGCCAGAAGACCACCTTGCTGCCAGTTTCTGTAATTGCCACGAACTCTGTAATGGGGTGGGAGCCCAGAAGGGTGCGTGGTCTGCACACGGACACAGATGAGCGGGTGTCTGTCACATGCTCCGAGGTCCCCAGGGGACAGGACACTGTGGCTGTGCGAATCCTGTGCTGGGTCCTGTGCTGTCATCTTCAGCAGCTCTGAGTGAGTGCTTCGTGTGGGCTCCCGGCCATCTGATCTTTCTAGTCGGGGCAGGAACACTCAGTTTCTCTCAGGCTCAAGCTCTCAAAAATGTCAATTAGCAGTTCTAGAAGCAACAATTTTGGAGAACATTCACTTTACCTCCGATTCACATGGTCCTTTCTGTAGAATAATAAATAAGAAAACAAACAACAAAACAAAAGGCATAACCCAAGAAGCCAGGAGACCGGAAGCTAGGAGCTGAGTTTCTAGGTTTCACTCTGTCGGTACGTGGTTACGTGACTTCCAGCTTTGGGACGCTTGGTGATTTTCAGCAGCAGCATCACTGCCCACTAGCGTGTGGCTCATGGAGACGTGGCTGCCGAGCCACCATGGACACAGTGGAGCACGTCACTGCCTTTATGCCATCTGAAATACCGGCATCTCTCTGCACTGTGTTCATGGGGCTCCTCTAGAATCTGTCACGCCGAATGTCGAGGATGCCAGGAGTTTGGGTTGGCTGACAGTGAAGGCAGACGCTCACCAGAGGCAGGAATTTGGCCTGGGGCAATGGGCGGGAGCCCCGGCTGTGGTCCTTCTGTCTACAACTGAGTATGGTCCTTCTGTCTACAACTGAGTATGTCGTCAAACCAGGGTTTCTGAATCGACTCAAGCCACAGGGCATACAGGAGAAAAGGACCCCAGGAAGCCAACCCTCTGTGAAATCGCATCAGATGCTGGGACAGGAGAGGAGAGCTGCCGATTCCACATGCCCCCCAGGCAGAGGAGGGGTGGCCACCGCTGCTGCCCATGCCCACAGAGTCACTCTCTCAACCAGCTTCGTTTCCACACTGACTTTCACCTCTCGTTCTGCTCGGCTCTCTTAGACTTATTTCTTGTTCATATTGCAGTTGCCGCGGCGATTTCTCCAAATGAGTCCCTCACCCTTCAAGCCCAGTGTCAACTTGGCCTCAAGGTCGACGATTTCCACTCTGTTTTCTAAATCACTAAGGTCAAGGGAAGCGGGCATGCTGGCCTCCTTTCCACCAGCCTCTCTCTGCAAACACTCCGGCTTCCGTTCGCTCCTGTGGCTGTCCTCTCATCTGGTCCTCCCTGAGACTTCCACTGTCCCGGGGCTGCTTCCCCTCTCTCACAGCCACCCCCTCTCTCCTCCTCTGTGTCTGCAGCCTGGTGTGTCCCCTCTGAGTTCCCACAGTGCAGTGCGCCTCGGGGTCGCACACGAGGGGCCACCACCTCCTCCAACTCCGACACTGAGCTCACACCCGTATGCTGCCATGTGTAGTCCACACCTGACTTTCTGTGAGCATCATACACAGGATATTTATACCCACTGTTACACCCGTGGTGTGTAATCGCACACTTATTCTCCCTCAAAAATCTGGGCAAAAATGTGTGCATTAAGTGGGCTCTGGCGCAATGGATAACGCATTGGACTTCTAGTGATAAAAAATGTGTGCATTAATACAAGGCAAAATATGGCACATTACCTCTGCCACAAACCAACCAACCAGCTGACCCAGCCTCTTACAGAGATCTTCATTTCCTTCTACCATCAGACTGCAGACTTCAGACCATCTCTGACAGCTCTCCCCCACCCCTCACGTTTAGAGGGCCAGCAACCGGGGATTTTGTTGTGAGTCCTTATGCGGTCACGGCTTAGGAGACTTACACCTCAGCTACACAAAACAGACCCACAGAGGGGGAAACTGCAGATCTCACCGCAAGAGTCACTTTCTGCCTAGGCTGACACACTTGGGCTGGCTCCAGTGCCGATGGCAATGACTTTCTGCTTGTCACTGCTCTCGGGTGACCCGTCACCCACTGGTGTGAGGCTGGTGCAGCTGCGGGGCTGTGACAGTGACAGGCAGGCTGTGCAGTGCCCCGTGGCATCACAGGGAGCAGGGGACCCGTGGACAAGCTCTGCCAGCCCCGTGCTGTGCCGGCGGGCTTTCTCCCGGAGTCTCCGGTCTGCGGCCACGCACCTGCTGTTTCTGTTGTCTTGGGACCAAGAGCCAAGAGAAGCCAGCTGCCTTTACTTTGTCATTGTGTCCAGAACAATAACATGACTAAGAAAGTACAATCATAAATATAAGTTCAGAAAACTGAGTCTTCCAGCCCTGGCCAGGGCTAGAAGAGGCTCATTGGGTTGGGGCATTGTCTCATACACCAAAACGTTGTGGGTTCGATCCTCGATCAGGGAACATGCCTAGGTTTTGGGTTCACTCCCCAGTCTGGGCACAAATGAGAGGAAACTGATCAATGTTTCTCTCTCTCTTTCTCTCTCTTTCTCCCCCGCCTCCTAAAATCAATAAACATATCCTCAAGTGAGGATTTAACAAAAAGTCTTCTAAATTGTCAAAATAAATAAAATTTAAAAGAAGTATTATTTTACAGAAGCATGATTTAAAATAAATATTATTTTACATAAAGAAATTTAAAATAGATATTATTTTTGTAAATAGAATTTTTAAATAAAGAACGGTAAAAGTGTTCAGAAAAGATGAGTTTAGGAGAAAAGGGTAATAATGAAATAAAATAAGGGAAAAAAGAAATGTATAAGTTACAAAAAACTTTAAAAGTGTAAAAGGACAAAAGCAGAAAATGGCACCCAAACGACAAAATTCCTTCAACCCAGGACTCCCAAAGAGGAGACAGAGGCACAGTTGTGCAAGAACACGGAAGGAGAGCCATGGGAAACACAAACGAGGCATCAGATGTTGAGACCTATGGCTAGAGCAGGTGTGTTTAACACAAAGTTCGCAGGAAAAAACAATAAGCAGAAAAGCCACAGAAATACAAAATCCCGGGAAATGAGTCCTTCAAAATGCTTTCCTAAACCAGAGCAGTTCCTCCCAGAAGGGTTCTGGGAGGGGAGGACAAGGTGGGAGGGCAGCAGGGGGTGGAGCTGTGCAGCACCAGGTCTGAGACTCCGCCCCGTCCCGGGTCTGGGCCAAACCAGGGTGGCACCCCTTTACCCCGGGGCTAACGTGCCAGACCCTGGGACTGCCATGGGCATGTTCTTTACCTTCCTGTGGCTTCAGTTCTCCGAATGCAGACGGGGGTTAAAACAGTGTTTCTCTCACCAAGGTCCCTTTAAGTATTAAACAGGTAAAGTGCTCAGGACCAGGCCTGACACTCCCTAGGTGCTCTGCAAGTGAGCTGTTACTGGTTGTGAATCTCAAAGAGCATGCTTTTAAAATGTTTTCACTACAGAAAGTTTCCATCAGAAGCAGAAGCAGAGAAAACAGTGAACCAAACCCCCAGGTACACCTGTCTCCGCTCTGGCCACTGCCCACTCACGGTCAGTCTCACCTGGTCGTTCCCCACCTGCCTGCTGCCCCCTCCCCTGCAGATTACTCTGAAGCCAATCCCAGAATGCATCTTCCAATGTTACAGTCATGTCACTAAAAGAGAAGGCTTTTTAAAAGTATTAGCAACTTAAAGAAAACCCTTGAAACACACCCAGTGCTTGTGCGAAGGCCAGACTTGATCTGGTGTTACGCCTTTAGACTTCAGCACGTAGAGCACAGATTCAACAGTGTTCGTGAATGGAAACTGACTGAATTTCAATTTTTCTCTCAACAATTTTGTTGAGACTCACATTATACAATAAGAGAGAGTTTTGATCCTCTGAGAGAGAAAAGTAACCAAGGCTTTCCCTAAACGCCAACACTTCTGAGAGTTACATTTTACATGGCCATTACAACAACTACGGTTTTCCATCGATTCATTCTGTGCTTAGAAAAATTAATGGATTATTTTCTGTTGCATTCTTAGGGTGCCATAATACATTGTATATTCTACAAGGGAATTATTTTATTTTATTTTAATATGAAAGATACATTTCAACTCTAGAAATATTATCATTATCTACTCCATATCCTTAAGAGCAAATCATTACGATGACTCGTCACATCCTGGTGTCACGGAAACAAGGAGAGCACTCCACTGTGCTAGGGAACGGTCGACCCTTTTCTGTGTCCATTCACCAACCCACAGCGATCGCCCTGCTGTCCCTACAGTGGTCTGGCAGGGGACGGGCTTGGCTCCAGCAGCTCCTGTGAGTGTCACACCCTGTTAAGAGCTACAGCGCTCTTTTTTAACAGCAGGGTCAGGCCAGGTTGCCGAGAGAAGGCAGGGGCAGGGAGAAAACCCCAAGGTGAAACTGGGGGTTAGAAGAGGCTTCCCCTCCTCCCATGAAGGGGGCTTGTAGAGAGCGCTGTGACTGGAGATTTGGCCCTTGTTAAACGTGGCAGCCGGAAGAAGGGCAAAGGCAAATATGGCCAGCTGGTCCTCATTGGCTGGAAAGCTGGACATTCCCACTGGCTTTTGGAGCACATGGGATTCTGGGAGGGGACTTTTAAGTGGATTGTGCCAGGAAGCAAAGAGTCAGTTGGTTCTATTCTTTCCCTCAGTGCTGGGGCGTGTCAACAGTGGCCAGTGCGGTCCTGTGAGCAGAGCCCTGGGGCACAGGAGTGCCAGGAGACCATCAAAGCCACCTATGTTTATCACACTTTGGGGTGGGAAAAGAGGCTCCTGGTACAACCTTGAAATGAGCTGGCAGAGCTTGTGGTGATTTTTCTTTGAGTGTCTAAGAGGAGACAGACTTTCAGGCACAACAGACCTTGGTGCTAATAGCACCGTAAACAGATTTTTGTTCTTGTGTTGTTTTCAGTTCTTGAACCTATGCAGTAGTTGTAATGACAAATATTGAAGTAGCTTTTTGATTGTGAAATAAAAGATACCCTTTCACTGAACTCTGTCATTGGAGGTTTGCCTGGAAGGCGGTGAGTGGTAGAACTCCCCCCTCCCCCATTTTAGCTTAGTAACATTCTCAGGTACAAATGAAATGATTTACGGTTCTGCTGTTGTGATAATGGCTTATCTAACCACAAATGCACACAGACCTGCCTCCCAGGCATCAAGGTTCATGAATCATCCTTGCCTCCACAGTAGCTGAGATGTCAGTGAATTCAAGGCCTTGAATGTCTCCCTGCACACAGCGGTTTTACACTGTTCTCTTCGACAGCCGAAGATGCCCCTGAGGTGAGGGCACTGTGAAGTCACAGCAGAGATGAAGTGGGAAAGAGGGATCGGGCCATGACGGTTGGAAAAGAGAGAGGACACTTTGATTTGGATGCTTAGAGAAGGCACCTTAGGTGCTCACTATGAATAAACAAAAAAAACTCAGTGTGGTATTGGAAAAACACATGATTTCAGCAGTAAAAGAACACTTACCCCCAATCGCCCGTCACCCTCATGGTCTCATCACAGTTACAGAACACTCACACCCACAATCACCTGTCACCCTCATGGTCTCAGCACAGTTACAGAACACCCACACCCACAACAGCCTGTCACCCTCATGGTCTCAGCACAGTTACAGAACACTCACCCCCAATCACCTGTCACCCTCATGGTCTCATCAGTTACAGAACACTCACCCCCAATCACCTGTCACCCTCATGGTCTCATCACAGTTACAGAACACCCACACCCACAATCACCTGTCACCCTCATGGTCTCATCACAGTGACAGAACACCCACACCTGCCACAGCAGAACACACATTTCAAGGCATGTGGAACTTATGCAAGCATAGGCCATATCCTGAACAATAAAACAAATCCTAATAAATTTACAAGAATTAAAGTAATTTTAAGTACATTTTCTGACCATATGAAACTAAACTACAAATGAATAACTGCAAGATTTCTAGAAAATATTCAAATTTTCAAAAATTTTAAAAAACTCCTAAGTAACTCATGAGTCAAAGAGAAATTGTCAAGGAAACTAAGAAAACATTTTGATCTGAATGATAATGAAACACAGCATTAAAATTTGTGAAATACTGCCAAAACGGTGCTTAGAAAAAATCTGTAGCAGTATGCTAGTATTAGAGAAGGAAAAATCTTAAATGAATTAAAGAGCAGAAATCAATAAAGTGAAAACAAAAATAAAGAAAATTAGTGAAACTGAACGTTATTTTAAAAGATCAATACAGTTGATAAATCTGTGGCCAGATTCACCAAAATGGTAAAATAATAATAAAATGGCACACAAATGACCGCAGATGGGGAAAAGGGGGCACCGCTGCAGACACATTAAAAGGCCAGAAAGGGAATATGGTGGACGGCCACGTCTCAGCAACTCAAAGCCTCAAAGGAAAGCCAGTCACCTGCACTAGGCACATCATGCTATTGTGGGGTTAGTGGCACATTAATCGTTAGAATTCTGACTTTTGCTCCATCCACTGTTCAGGGATTCCTTGACGATGTAAGTCCACGGGGAAATCGAGAGCTTCTGTGCAGTACCAGGAGGGATATAGAGTTAAAAGGGAATGTAAGTTACAGGAAAATCTAGGATTCCGCCTTCCAAACATAAGCCCCCTAGCGAGCCCGGTGCTGGGTTTTACTCCCCGCCATCCCAGGCAAGGGCGGCAGGGGTGGACCGTGTAGACGCTGGCACAGCCTCGGCTGCGTCACCTGGGCTGGGAGCCCCGCTACCGTCGGCCATGTTCTGCCCAGGTTCACGCTGTCACCTCAGGAGGCTGGCATGGTCACCACAGGGTCACTGTTGAGGCTCCGCTCCTCGGGCTCACCCGACACTGACACTGGGGCAGTGGCAGGCACTGTCCTGCCACGCTGTCCTTCAGACAGGTCACACAGTCCCTGCCTCCTCTGTGACGCACAGCGTGCTCCGCGGAGGAACAAACACAGAGGCGAGTTTCAGGAGAGCTGTGTATCGCACAAAAGGAAGAAGGTTTCCCTTTACATTAATTAGTTTTTCCCTCTAAATTAGGCTGTCTCTGACTTGCCAGAAAGGGTAGTTTGGAAATTAAACCATGATGTAATCCAGCGACTTTGAAACCAGTGAGCTGCAAGACTGTTTAAAATGTGCAGTTCCTGATTATTTAGTCAGGGGCACTGACCTTTTTTCCCTTAGACAGTCAAATAAAAAATGACAACCGCCAAGACAATAGCTAGTATGAATGAATCAAAATTATATCTACATTTTTGTCAGATTGGCAAAAAATATAGCACATATCTTGGTGTGCTGCAGAATATTAGTAATTAGTTTATGTGTGCCATGAGATGAAAAAGGTTGAAAATTGCTGATTCAATCCATTCTCCCAAGCGTTGTCAGCACTGCGTATAGACTTACTAACGAAGGAATGGAGGCACAGCCTGTATGATGGGGGCATGTCAGTGATCCAGTGATTATCTGAACACAGTAACTGATGCACACACTGGCCCGCAGTGTCCACGTCATTATGGATGAAATGAGACATTCACACGGACTACCGAGTCTGGTGGAGGAAAAGGGACAGCATGGCTTCACTCTGACTGGCCTTTATTTCTATCTCTGGGCACATTACCAGAAGGTCCTCATTTACTAGCACAGGTTGGTTTTAGGTGGTTACCTTTTACAGAAAACAAAGGAGCCAATGCTGCTAATCACATCACAGAAGAGGGATATTTGCAAATGAAAAGGCAAAAGTGGTTGAACCAGTTACACTCATCCTTGGAAGGTTTAGCATGGATTTTAGGAAGTTACTTTGCAGTACATGTCCTCAATTCAGGGTGAGGGAGTTGTTTAGCAAAAGCAAGTCTCTAAGTGGCCTAGGCACATTGTGGGCCTGATTCCCCACGGGAGAACCTATCTGTGGCGTGGGCCCTGTGCATCTCCCAGTGGGAGCCGGGCCCACGCCACACAGAATGGTCTCCTGCAGTAACACTGGGGCATCAGTGTGTTATTCCAGTAAATAATCCTTAGAGCACGTTTCTACTTAGTAATACTGGTGATGCAGGTACTGGGGAAAAGCGAAAACAGTGCAACTAGCGTAAATTTAGAGCACAGATGTTTTTCAAAACGTGTCCAAAGGGCTGCCCCAGTCTGCGTGCCCACCGACAGCACAGGCGGGTTCCCCTTTCTCCACATCCTCGCCAGGACCTGCCGTGTGTTGGTTGGTTAATGACGGCCATCCTGACAGGCGGGAGGTGGTACCTCATTGGGGGCTTAATTTGCATCTCCCTGGCAGCTAGTGACGTGGACCGTTTCTTTCATACATCTTTGGGCCATCTGCATGTCCTCTTCGGAGCGGTGGCTATTCGGGTCCTGTGCCCACGTTTTAATTGGGTCGTTTGTCTTTCTGGAGGTGAGTCACGTAAGTTCGTTACATATTTTGGAAAGTAAACCCTTGCCTGATGTATCATTGGCAAATGTGTTCTCTTATATAGCTGGTTCCCTTTTCACTTGATGGTGGTTTCTGTAGCTGTGCAGAAACTTTTTAGTTTGATGTAGTCCCATTTGTTTATTCATTCCTTTATTCTGCTTGGCCTGGGAGACATGTTGGCAAAACTATCGCTACACAAGATGTCCAAAATTTTACTATGTTTTCCCCTTGAATATTTATGGTATAGCCACTTGTATTTATCCTTCACCCACTTGGAGTTCGTTTTGGTGGATGATGTAAGGCGGTGGTCTGATTCCGTTCTTTTGCAAGCACCACTCCAGCTTTCCCAACAGCATTTACTGAGGAGACAGTCTTGCCTTCCTTGTCGAATGTTGGCAATAAAGGTGTGGGTTTATCTCTGGGCTCTCTGTTCTGCTCTGTGTATCTGTTCTTATTCCAATGCCAAGCTGCTTTGATTACATTGGCCTTATAGTACAGTTCGACATCAGGTATTGTGACTCCTGCTGCTTTGATCTTTTTTCTCAAGACTTTGGAGGCTATTCAGGGTCTCCTTTTGACCCAGCAATTCCACTTCTGGGAATATACCCTAAGACTCCAGAACCCCAACTCAGAAGGATATATGCACCCCTATGTTCATAGCAGCTTTATTTATAATAGCTAAAATCTGGAAACAGCCTAAGTGCCCATCAATAGATGAATGGGTAAGAAAGCTATGGCACGTTTACACAATGGAACACTATGTAGCAGGAAAAAAGGAGGAACTCTAACCTTTTGCATCAGTATGGATGGACCTGGAGACTATTACGCTAAGTGATACAAGCCTGTCAGTGAAGGACAAATACCTTGTGATCTCACTGATGTGTGGACTCTAATGAACAAAATAAACTGAGGAGTAAAACAGAATCTGAAGCACAGCAACCTAGAACGGACTGAGAGCTGTCGGGGGAGGGGGAGGTGGGCACTGGCCAAAAGAAGGTAAAGGGTGGAAGTGGGCAACAGGGGGAAGCTGGGACAACTGCAATAGCATGGACAATAAAATATTTTAAAAAACAAAAGTGAAAAGGTGTCTGAATGCACACTGTGCACATCCATGACAGGAGAACACTAAATCGGGTCCTTGGCCGCCGGGGCTGCATCTGATGACAAGCTGCCACGTAATTCCCGGCTGAACACTTGCAGAACTGCTCCTAATTTCCCCCATGAAACCACGGAAATAGAAAATCACACTGTGAATCGAAAGACAGAACCTTCAGAAAGGCTCACCCTGCAATTCACTCCATCTGGTGGCCAGTTTTAGGGACAAGATAATGAGGCGTGCTTGACAACTGGGACTTGGGCTCGCACGTGGCTGCTGGGGAGGCTGGTGGGCAGCACACTCAGGTGGGGGGCGGGGGTTGATCTGGGTTCCAACAGTGGTCCCAGGGGGCCACAGATGACCTTTCAGGGAAACCTCCGCGATTCTATTCAACGTGCTACATCCGTGCGAGAAATTTAACTCCCACGAGAGTTTCCAGAGTGCAATCTGTCGATGGCACTGTTAGGAACAGCCCAGTCTAGAGTGGGGGTGAGCTGCAGGGGGCCTCACCTCAGCTCAGCCCCGGACAGGACAGGGGTACAGAGGGAGTGCACTCCCTGCCTTCCCTGTCACTACCTGTGGCCTTGGGCACATTCCAGTGACTATGTTGAGGAGTGCACCCTCCGCAGCCTGTCTGTGACCTGCCCGTGTCCTTCATGCTGGCTGTTTCCACTTGCTCCAAACACCTTGCAACTGCAAAACTGGCGTGTCTGGGCCCTCTTCTGGGTCACAGGCAGCCTCTCCAGCAAGCCCAAATTTGGGGGCGGGGTGCATTACTTGCCCTGGAAGCACCCTTAATGAGTGGCTCCTAGAGTTGGCATGTGAGCACTCCAGCTCTTTACCCATCAGCAGGGACAATGCCGAGGTGTGTGTTCTCTGCTGTCCCCAGAGTGCCCCCAAGGGCTTACATCCCTACAGCCCACTCAGGTAGCTGATTTAGAAACACACTCTTACTCTCGTCTTCCGAGCCGTGTCTCTTTGCCACTCCGCTGCTCCTCTTCTCTGCCTCTCCCAAGAAAACTGCTTGTGCTTGAACCCTTGTCTCAGGGGTTCACTTGCGGGAGAAACTGGACAAAGATCAGCCAACCCCTGAGCACTAGCAATCTTCGCAGCCACCACGTTTTGTGGCCAGTCGTTCTGAAGAAGGAATCAAGCACAGGGGTGCCGGGGGCCCCCCAGGTGCAGAGCAGCATCTAGAGCTCCCACAAGAAGCTGTGGAGGTGGACTGGTGCTTTCAGAGGCCCCTCCGTGGGAGCACCAGCGGGGACCAGTCTCCCCCTGCACTTAACCTCGGACGGTGCACCCCTTCCCAGTCTGTGCGCTGCCCTGCCTCGGAGGGCCCTTTCCTGAAGAGCGTTGCTCCCTGGAAAGTAGTTGGTGTTCTCCGGTACAGCGGTGGTGACGCTGACTCGGGACCACGTGTCCCCGCTCTCCTGGGAGTGTGCATAGAGCTACACGGGCCCCAGATCTCAGAAAACTCTCCAGTAACCGAGTTCTTCCGCGGCAGCATCCAGGCCTCTTTTCCAGGGAAAACCCAAACCGCCAGCTCCCTCGGCCATGGCCACTGCGCCCCCTGGAGGCACCTTGTGGTCCTGCGGGGACGGGCGAGTCGGGAAGCAGATCATCCGGGTGTGCACTGTCCCTTGGTTGTGACCTTCTGCGCACCAGCCAGCCTGTGACCTCGGTGTTCTCATCAGTAACGTGGGCGAAATTAACAAAATGGCGCCTTTCTGACCGGGGCTGATGTGGGTCCGGAGAGGCGGGTGATTATTAACGGTATCCGTAGATGCAAATGAATCCGGTTAAGACAGCACTTTTCACCGGTCGGGGAGCAAAGATAAAAACACCCCTAGTGCTGTGCGCTGGCAAAGATGGGGCCACAGGGATCCTCACACACGCCGCTTTCCTGAAGAAACACTCGGCAAAAACTTTCTCAAGTACAAAGTCACGTGTCCTTTAACCCAGCAGTTCCACTCAGCAGTGTGCTCTCAGAGACACCCACACATGCAAAATGACCACAAACACACACATGCACACGCACACACATGGAATCTGTGAGCATTAATCACAGCATTGCTTATGATAGAAAAGAACTTGAAACAGCCTAAATAGCCATCTAAAGAGGAAGGGTTAGGAAAGCCACAGGTCAGGGGCCCAGTGGAATTCCACGCAGTCATTACAAAAAGCTGACCAGTTCCATGGGTCCCAGTACAGAGTCACCTTCGAAATATATTGATAAACGAAGAAGAAGAGCCAGGTGCAGAAGGGCGTGTGTAGTTTATAACGATCTGTGTGCAAACAGTCACACGGATGCGCAAACAACACATCTGGAAGGACGCACAAAACGCTGCTGGCGTGGGGCCCCGTCAGAGAATCACTCAGCAGAAGGCCCAGAGAGTTGAGGGGGTCTGCCTTCTTCCTTGTCCTTTTTGTGCCTTTTGAATCTCACACCTATTCGTGAGGTATTGCCTATCCAAACATTATTCATTAAAAAAAAAAACTAGAAAATGGGCGTGCAACATGCAACATTATTGGCTCTAATAGTCAATGTCAGTAAAAGCAGGAGATCCTGGGCCGCTCTGCGAACGGCTGCCTGGCACCGGGAGAGCCAGACCTCGCCCCTAGGGGGCGCCATAATGCCCAGGAGACCCCCTAGGCAGAGAGATCTTCAGTCTCATCCTGCTAAAACCTAGATACCAAAGTGGTGTGATGCCATCTCCGGGCGGCTTCAGTCTTCTATTTTGGTATAAAAAATTGTAAATACACAAAAGTTGAAATAACTTTATATTGTACCACATAGATTCAACAATTAGAATGTCTGTACTCATGATAAACCTATCCATCTTTCCATCACTCTATTCAACTATCAACTCATCTTATTTTTATGCATTTAAAAGTAAGTTGAAGGCATCAGACACCTTTCCTCAAATCCCTAGCAAGATACATTATCCCTGGGTGATGCTTTCATCTCACTGAAAATGCATGCTCTATTGAGTGTATGCAATAAATAAATAAATACAGACACATTTTATTGTAAAGTACCATAAATTTCTCTAAAAATAACTTCCGTGTAAATTATGAACACCACGTACATCATCGATGCAATAAGCTTTCCCAGAGCCGGGGCTGAGCTGCAGATGCAGGACTGGGCTCCGGGTCCAGGGGAACCTGGGCCCAGAAAGATTCATTACCCCGGGGCGGGGCCAGGGAACACAGGCCTTCACTTAGGAATGGCTCCTGTGGAAAGTGCCTGCAGACTTCCGAAGAGCACAGTGCACAGAGTTTGGAAAGGGCCCCACCACTTCTCAGAGACGGGGAGAGCTGGGGCTTCGGGGCCTGGCCTGAGATGCGGTCAAGGAGAGATAAGAGTGAGAGAGAAATCGGGAGTCGGCGGGACGTTCCTAGGCGATGTCAATGGACAAAACTTGGATTTGGGTTATTTAACTCCAAGGAGACACAAATGATGCTCCTCTGCCGTGTGAAACCCAAGAAACAGTCCGTCCTACATTTCCCGTCAGGAGGACTCAGTGACTCGACACTGAACACCCTCGGGGGCCGGAGTGTTTCTCTGCAGACGAGATGAACTCGGCTTCGTTGTTCTCCTTTTCCTCCATCATCAATACTCAGTCTCCTCTGCAGAGAGAAACAGAGCACGTGGCCTCGGCAGTCTTGTGGAAAGAACATTGTGTAGGAGGGACTTAGAGACGGTGCTGGACTGGCCTCTCCTTCACAACCACCGTGGAGGGCTGGTCAAGGCAGGCATTGGAGAAGGGCACCTCTGTGCTCTGCTGCCCTGATCCTCTGAGAGGCTGAACCACCTCGTTCACGTAGCCGCTAGGCTGAGGGCGGGGTGGAGAGAGAGAGAGAGAGAGAGTGCGCTAGCTACAGGGAGGGAGGGAGAGAACACACACAAGACCTTTTGAGACCTAACTCTGACATGGTACATCAGTTCTGCTGCATTTTTGCTGCTCACAGCAAGAAACAACACTCGCCTGGAGTCAAGGGCGGAGAAATAAGCTCTCGGTAGCACCAGCTGCAAAGTCACATAGCAACAGGACGTGGATACAGAGAAAGGTACAGTAACAGCCACTGCAAAGGGTGAGGAGGTGGCACATTATGTCCCCCTTTCCAGAGACCCAGCATAGTCTAAGGGGACTTTTTGAAGGCAACTCATTTCCAAATATTTAGAATGATAGCAAGTTAGCCACAGACACCTTAGAGCCAGTGTGGCGTAAGGAAGAGGAGAAGCACACCTTCATCAAGTGCCGGTGTTGGAAATGGGGGCACGCAGCAGCCACCGCACTGCCCGCCCAGTGAGGGCCTGGAGGGCAAGGACCCTCTGCTGCCTACCCCGTCTCCAGAGTTCTCTCTGCCAACTACACACATGATGCTTCATTTAATCATAGAAATACAATATGAATAATTCTCATTTGTAATGAATAATTTATCACTAGACGCTAATTACCAGATTGCAGAATACCAGCATCTATGCCAGACTCACTCATCTGCAATTTTATTTTATTTCAACATCAAACTCTGTTTATAGATACTGTTACTCTCATAGCTTGACTGTCCTTTTCCACCTAAAAAACTTAAGAGCACAACAGAGGCATGGACACACGGACCAGACTGATAGCTGGTGGGGGCAGGGCGGTGGGGAGGGCTGGGTGAAGAAGAGGATGGGAACATCACCCACAGATACAACCTGTGGTGAGGGCCGGGGGGAGGGGCGGCAGGGCTGGGTAAGGGCAGGCAAAGGGAGGGGGAAATGGTGACATCTGTGAGAGTGTCAACAATAAAAACAAGGAATAGTAACCCTGGCTGGTGTGGCCCAGTGGATTGAGTGCTGGCCTATGAACCAAAGGGTTGCTGGTTTGATTCCCAGTCAGGGCACATGTCCGGGTTGCAGGCCAGGTCCCCAGTGGGGTGCGTATGAGAGGCAACCACACATTGATGTTTCTCTCCCTTTCTTTCTCCCTCTATTCCCCTCCCTCTAAAAATAAATAAATAAAATCTTTAAAAAACATACATTATTTAAAAAAAGAAAAATTCTTCATGTAAAAAAAAAGTTAGAGTAAATACTGACTGTAAAGCAAAGCCAGCCCGCTCCTGTCCTGTGTCTCGATGCATGTGCTCTCTGCTGTCATCAGTTCAGGATCAGCACAGTGTCTAAATCAGGGCTGCCAGATTTAGAAAATAAAGCTCAAGTTCAAACAGTGTATAGGATATACTAGTGTAAAACATCTATCCACTGTGTATCTGAACTTCAAGTTTAAGCAGTCATCCTGTGTGGATCTGGCAACCCTACTCGTGCTGGGAGATGCAGAGAAGCGAAGTCCAGGCACTGGGACAGCAGCCTCAATGGAGACGGTGACACAGTGAGCGCCGCGACGAGAGGGGCCTGACCCCGATCTGCGTCACGTCAGAGGAGAGAACGTGCTGGAAAAGCACTTCTGTCTCACGGCCCAGAGGCCCAGACATTCTTCCAGGTGTGCGGGCGCTGCTGCACATAGGTTCACAGTGGAAGACAGTAGGATGTGTGTTCCCTTGTAGGTGGAAATGAGGCTCCTCCCTGACCTGGGAACTCCTGCTTTGCATATACAGTAACGACACTGCCTTACGTCTGCGCTCGGCTTTCGTTTCCTCCCTGTTCCATCTGGGCCCCGGTTTTTCCACACAAACATCCTGTGAGTAGTTACTTGGTGAAACCATTCACTCCTATTACCAATCCCAAAGTCGCTGCAGGTCAGTTTAAAGGTCCTAATGTTAACAGTGAAGGGACTCCCTCCTAACGTCCAGTCGGGGGCTGTGTCCACCTGCCCACACACTTTGCTGGACAGCTGAGTTCCTAAATGTGGAGGCCACACATTCATTTTTTCAACACACAGCTTCACACCGGCCGCCTGCAGGCCACACCACCTGCGGGCCACGCGGGCCATCGGGTCACACAGCTATTTGGGTCACACAGCCGGCCCTCTGCATCTGCCCTCACATCCTCCTCAGTGTGAGGAGTCAGACGCAGGTCAACGCTCCTGCAGGCTCCGCTGTTCCCACGGTGAAGCCCAAGGCACTCCACACGGTTTCCAGACAGATGGAATTTACATGTGCGGCGGGAAATAATCCACACGCCCAGTGATACATGCTGGCAAGTAATTCTGTTTCATGGACTGGACATTACAAAGAGGCATCTGGTGGCAGATTTGATAATGGTACCAAAAATAACGGGATATTTTGGGGGGATATATTTGGCTAATCCTCGATGGTGAACTACTGAATGTTTTCTTCGGAGGTCAGGGACAGCGAGACTATGGATCTGGCCACCTGCACTCAAGATGGTTCTGGAGGCGGGAAATCAATGAAGGGAATCGCGACTGGAAACCAGGAGTGAAGCTGTGTTTATTCACAGGTGACATCGTTACATACACAGTAATGCTACAGAATCTAAGGAGCAACCACTAGAAACAATAAACAAATGTAATCAGCTTACATAATATAAGGTCAACATACAATAAATTATTGTGCTTCTATATAACAGGCACAAATGATCAGAGAGAAAACTTAAAAACAATACCTTTTATAAGAATATTAAAAATATCAAACACCCAGGAATCAATTTAACAAAACAAGTGTAAGCCCTATATGCTAAAACTGCAAAGAATTACAGAAAAGGATTTTTTTTAAACTCTGAATATATGTACATATATATAATCCATTCATGGATTGGAAAACAATTCTTTTTACTATGTTAGTTCTTCCAAAATCTGCAGGTGCGACACAACCCCAAACTTAACCCCCAGCAGCATCTCGGTGACACTGACAAGCTCGTTCTAGAATTTACACAGCGATGCCGGGGCCCTCGGTGAGCCAAGCTAACCCTGAACAAGACCGCTGATACCGAGACTCATTATAAATGTATAGTATTTAAGATTTTGTGGTGTTGGTATAAAGTCCAGAAATAAATTCGCATATTAAAAAAATAATTGTCAACAAAGACACCTAAACAGTTCAACGAGGAAACAAACATCTTCAGCAAACGAAGTTGAAGTCACTGAATAAACAGAGAGTGGACGTGAACCCTGCCTCTGTTTATACTGCTCATGAGTACGCATTTGCTGTGGATCACGTGCTTAAACTCACAGCCATAAAACTGTACAAAATGAAAGAGAAAATCTATGCGACCTTGGAGGGGGCCAAAGTTTCTTAGGCCCTCAAAAGTACAACTCATAAGAGAAAAATATTAGTCAACTGAACTTCATCAAATTAAAAATATTTTCTCAAAAGACACCATTATGAATATAAAAGGTAAGATACAGACTTTGAAAATATTTGCAACACATATATTCTCATACTTAAAGGACTCCTGTCAATCAATATTAAAACAGCAAACAATCTAATACAAATTGAGCAAAGAGATACTTCACAAAAATATATAAACGTCTGTAAGCGTGAAAAGAGATGCTCAGAACCATTATCACGAAGATGCTAAGTAAAACCATCTTGGATACCACTGCCCACTCACCGGAGAGGCAAAGGAAAGAAACAGACAGAAATCTGACCACGCCAAGTGTTGGCCGGACGAACAGCAAATGGGACTCATGCATTCCCATGCACGGCTAGCCAGAGCATAAAATAATGCAGCCACTTGGGAAACTTTGGCAATTTGCAAAAACAGTTAAACATGCATCTCTCCTGTGGCCCAGCAGCTTCACTCTTATGTATTTTTTCAAAATAAGTTGAAAGACATGTGCCTGAAAAGACTTGTACAAGAAAACTCACAATAGCCCCAAGTCGGAAACCACCTGACTGGCCCTGGCTGGTGTGGCTCGGCTGGCTGGAGTGCTGGCCCACAGGGCACGCTGTATCACGAGGTCTCTGCCACATCCACACACACACACACACACACACGTGTGTGTTTACTGAGCTTATATAAAAGAAAAACCATGTCGCTTCAATTTTTATGCCATATGAGAACACTTTCTACGAAGCCTCTTTGAAAGAAACAGCTGTGCTGGTGTTAACTGCCGTCACCTGGCAGGTGAGTGGTGTGTCACTGCACTGTCACTGCACGTTTGCCTCTGGAGTCACAGCTGATGGACGCGCTCACTGCCTGCAGGCAGCCAGGAAAAGATAGGATGTATATTGATAAGCTGTTAGAGAAGTCAGCCCCAGAGGTTTTAAAACTTTGTCTAATTTGGTGATCTCAATTAGGCATTCTTTTCTCAACTGAATATATAAATCCTTGTTTCTCAGATATTATTCTATATAGCTCTTTTTTTTTCCTATAGATTTACCCGTTGGTCAGTTAAGTCAAACCCTGGTACGTTCTGTCAGATCCATATGTCTGACCCTGACACATGGAAGGCACACATCTGTCTCTTCTGACCTGGGCAGGAACTGGGCTGGTGCCGACGTGACTCTGCTGCTCCCTGTGTCCTCTGAGGGAGGAGCCACTGCCAAGAACAGGCAGGACCATATGCCACCACAGCCACTTCTCACAGAACAGGTGGCAAGGGGCTGGGGACAACAGGCAGGAGCTAGCAGGCCCTGGGGAGGGAACATCTAGTCAGAGGGCGTGGGGGAGGTCGACTGACATTTTGAAGAATGACCTGAAAGCCACGTCCATTTCCGACCCTTGGGCTGCCCTCAGGCTGCCCACACACGGAGCCTGGGTTCGAGACAGTCTCCCGGCTGCAGGGGAGGACCAGACCCAAACAAGGACGAGGAACACAGTGGCCACCTGTGACTCCAAAGCACGCCGGGAGCCCTTTTTAGAGACGAACTTGCAAAAGGTTAGAACTAGACTTCTCCGGGGAGAAAAAGGGATTTGCAAATCCTGGTGAGTCCAGGCTTCTTGGAACCGAGGTCTGAGATCTGACCCACAGGTGATGAGGATGGGGATGAAATGCAAGGCAAGTTCCCGGAAGCCCTGAAGGCCTCGCTGCCCTGGAGAAGGATGCTGGATGAACTGCAGCCGGGACCCCCGGCCTCGTGCGTGTGCGTGCAGGTGTGGGTATGGATGGTGGGGCGGGGGGCAGATGACAGATACAGGAGGCTTGCCTGTGCTTGCCTCCTGCATCCTGTCTGGGACTCTTGGGAGGAAACCACCTCAAAGGTGTCCGGCCATAGGATGGCGTCGAGACGGCAGCAGGGCAGGCTGCTGGGAGGGAAGTCCCCTCACCATAGGCCTGAGCTGGGGGGCGTGCCAATGTTCCTGCTGCCCGGTGTGACAGCCTGGTCTGACCCTGCATAGAGGCACCCGAGCCTGCAAAATGGTGTCGGAACGAACTGACCAGGGCAGGACATCACCCAAGTCATCGGTCGGGCCAGGACAGGTCCAGGAACTGGAGAGCCGAGGCACAGACACACCCAGGGAGAGAAGGAAGAAAGGAGAGCAGTTAGTTCACAGTAGCCAGTTACAAGACTACTTCCACAGTGCGTTTTTTTCTTCCAAAACCCTGTTGCACAGAACCACCCAGGTGGGAACTGGGCTCAGCTCGACTACTTACCTTCTCTTGCGCCCGACAGACCCCTCTTTCCATAAACCCCTGCTTTGCTATTAGCTCACGGTCTTCTCATGCTTTTTCAGTGACTCTGATCTCACATTTTGGTGCTGAAACCCAGGAGTCGAGGTTGCCCGGGGCCCGGTCCCCCTCAGCCGGGACCCATGGGGCCTGGACTCACTCCTGGACCGACAGCTGCTGAGGGCCCCGAGAGTCGAGGGCTTGAGCTCCCCTCTTGGCTGATGAATCCCATCCATCTCCTCCATCCAGAACCACCTAGCCTCTGTGCCTCCCTTCAACAGACAACAGCCGTCGTGAATCCACAGGGTGAGTTTGAGTCCCCCACTGAACCCTCTGAGGACTCTGTCCCTTCTTACTGTGGCCGACCACTCCGACACGCTACCCAAAATCTGAACATCCAGCGAGAGTCCTCCACTTTCCTCTTACCGGGATGGATGACTCACGGGAACACCCAGGAAGACTCTGTTCCTCTTCTCACTGGCCTGTGTGGTGACACGGGGACGCCCGTCTTGCTGCGCAGTCTATCTGTGGTTTAGGACGTGTTCTCACCCGCGCTCTGACCCTGGGTCTCCTCGTCATAATTCTCTCCACAGCGGGGAGTGGTCAATCCCCCCCTCCGAAGAACAGCCCCCTCAGATGTCCTCTAGAAACATACAGGCACTCCAATTAGAGCAGGAGGTTAAGCCTAAGAGGCTCATCTTTTTCTCCACTGGAGCAGGGCCCCAACGTCCCCTAGGGCACGGGTGGTAAACCCCAGGCCCGCAGGTCGAATCCCGCCTCCACCTTGTGTTATCCAGCCCGGCACCTTGTTTGTACGCGGCGGCAGCGCTGCGCTCTCGCTTCACTGTTAAGGGGCAGTTGCGTTTACACAGTCCTAACATTACATTCTGCCCTTTGAAGGCAGCCACGAGGCTGATGTGGCTTCCGGTGAAAATGAGTTTGACACCCCTGCTCTAAACAGCCAGAATTGATGGCCGGAGAATGGCAGTTTTGATTTTGACATCCTCACTGATCTTGACAATTTCACTCAGTGCACTGGCAAGTGGTCCGAGCCCATGTAGCTCCAAGCTTTTAGGACGCTTAGGGCCAAGCCCTCGCTCTGCCAACCAAGACCTCACCGCCTTTCAAGTCCTCCTCTCTAAGGAAAAGGGATCTAAGCCTACCCCATCAGTGCCCCTCCCCGCTCCTCCTCAGCCACCTCCTTTGACCCCTACCCTCCAATCACCCTGTGCCCTATGCAGGTGTCTCCCTGGCTCTTAGACAAACCACCTCTTTCAGGGGACTCCCAGCCTCCCAGCCCCGACTCTCCTACCCTGAAACAAAGCCCTTCTACCCGCCTGTTACCTCGCCGCCTCACACTCACTCTGCGGACCCGTCTCACATCCCTCAGTGTCCGCCCCACCGAGGCCTCCCCGGGGACATCTCCACTTAGGCAAGCAGCAGGACGAGAGGGAGTGGTGCAGGCTCCTGTTCCATTTCCACTCTCAGACTCAGCGCAAATAGAGTGCAGACTCAATTCTTTTTCTGGGGACCCCACAAACTACATTAGGGAGGGTGACAAAGTTCTACAGACCACCCAGGGCCCGGATGAAAATCCTGTGGCCTTCAAGAGCCGCCTCAGTGAGGCCATTCTCAAACACACCGGTCTGGGCCCAGGCTCTGCAGGACGGCACTTACTTGTTGTTCAGGAAAAGCTACAACGAATACAGGACCTCATTGAGACGGCTTCCTGGGTATCCAACGGAGAGGAGGAGAAAAAACTAGAACAAAAATGGAGAGAAAAAGGGAGAGAAGAAAGAGAAAGTGCCAGGGAAGAGGAAAGGCAGGAAAGAGAACGAGGAATACCTAATGCTTGCCATTGCCCTCCAAGGACAAGAACCGGGGGGTCGAGGGAAAGAAAGGAATCCTACTCAGGCGGGGGTACCCCGGGGTCCTTGTTACAGGTGTGGAAAGAAGGGATATTGGGGGAGGCTCTGCCCTGAATCTAACGGCCACATCCTGGACCCTGTCCGCTCTGCAAGACGACAGGGCATTGGAAGGTTGACTGTCTGTTGGCCCCTAGCCGAGGGACCACACTTCCTTCCTCGGTGGCAGAAGCAGCCCCTGAGTTCACAGTCCCTGACCTGCTCTGTCGAGCCGCAGAAGACTAACAAGGGCCGGGTTCAAAGTTCCCGACGGTTACCATCAGCACTGCTGAGCCCAAGGTAACCCTATGAGTGGCAGGTAAACCCATCTCCTTCATCCGAGATACAGAAGCCACATTCTCAGTTCTTCCAGAATATTCAGGGCCTTTAAGCCCCTCCCCAGCCTCCGTTGTAGGAATAGACAGAAAACTAACGGAACTGTGGGCCACTTCTCAGCTCTTCTGCCGTACGGGGAAGCACGCCTTTGCTCCCTCTTTCTTAGTGACACTGACCTGCCCTGTCCCGATAACGGGGGTGGGGGACATTTTAGCCGAGCCACAAGCCTCCCTTCTAACACCCTCATTACAGGGCATAACACAAACCCACAAACCGTCCTGCTGCTGGCCTCAGGAAGCCGCCCTGATTCCCCAGCACCCAGGTCATCGGACCCCACCTTCCTTCCCTCTATTGACCCTTGGGTTTGGGACACAGAACACCCTTCTGTAGCCTCTCACAATGAGCCGGTCAAGGTAGCTCTTAAAGACCCCGGAAAATTTCCCAGTAAAGCTCGATATCCCCCGAGCGCCCGGGCCCTACTGGAAGTCAAACCCACACAGACACCGTCTCCTCTGAGCAGGAAGCAGCCAGACCACCTCCGACGCCCCCACTCCACTCACCCCTACTTTTCTTTTTTTTTAATATAAAGGAAAAGGCAGTAATGACAGTCTGGTCTGCCCTTGCATAGAGGCACCCGAGCCCGCACAAGAGGGTATCGGAACACACAGACCAGGGCGGGAATGCACCCAAGTCATCGGTCAGGGACAGGAACTGTCCAGTTCCAGGAACTGGAGAGCCGCGGGGAACAAGTTCCAGGAACGAGAGGGCCGCGGCACAGAAACACCCAATGAGAGAAGGAAGAAAGTAGAGCAGCCCCAAAGTAACCAATTACAAGACTACTTCCCCACAGTGAGGTTTTTCCTTCAAAAACCCTGTTGCACAGAACCACCCGGTGGGAACTGGGCTCAGCTCAACTACTTCCCCTCTCTCGCTCCTGAGAGACCCCTCTTTCAATAACCCCTTGCTTTGCTATTAGCTTGCTGTCTTCTCATGGTTTCTCAGCAGCTCTGATCTTGCACAGCGGGGATCACAGGACTGTAGAGGGCACTGGTCACTGGAAGGGCCTGGGGCTAGCGAGAGAATACTGCTGGGTGTGGCGGGGACAGGTTCTAGGGCAGCAAGTGCTGGCATCCTCCAGGTGGGACCCAGGAGATACACAGCCTAGAGACCACCTTACAAAGATCAAGAGTGACAACCCTGCCAGCAGGGTCAGTGGGACCCAGGTGACATCACCGAAACAGGATCCCCTGCACACAGACACAGTCCCGGGAGGTGGGGGGAGATGGAGCAGGGCCCACCAAGTGTGAACTTCAATTTGCTTGAGAGTAGAGCCTGGATTCACTGAGAGGGGGATGGGCTCCTAACGTGGAAGAAACCAAATCTCCTTGACCAGGCAGGACTCAGCGGGGACTTCAGAGCTCAGAAAAATTCATTTTCAGAAAAGAAAGTTACATCTTGGCTTCCAGTCAAGATGACAGCCTAGGTTAAAGTGGTAGCTGCTTCCTCCCACAACCACATCAAAATTACAACTAAACCACAGAACCACCATCATGTGGAACTGCCTGAAGTCTAGCTGAACCGAAGTCCTATAACTAAAGATGCACAGAAGAAGCCGTATTGAGACTGGCAGGAGGGGCAGAGACAGGGAATGGGCTGGTCCCATGCCCTCGTGTGGTGCTTAAAAACAGGGAGGATTATCTCAGTGAGGAAGACCCTCCCAGACCAAAGGGCCCCAGCCCCAAACCAGGCCCCCCAGACCAGGGTTCCAGTGCCAGAACAGAAGTCCCCATAACTTCTGACTGAGAAAACCAGTGGGGATTGTGGCTGAGTGAGGCAGAGGCTTCTTGAGTCCCAGGCATTACCTTTAAAGGGCCCACACAAAGATTTACACAGACTCACACACTCGGAGCTCCAGTGCTGGGGCAGCAGCTCAAAGGGCAGCAGCTTGGAAGGTGCCAGGACCCAAAGGGAGGAAATGAACTGTCTGACTTCAGGGCAAGGGCTGTAAGGGGAGATTCCTCCCAGACAGAAGTGCTGGCAGAGGCCGTTGCTCCTTTGCTGAGCCTCCCCTAAGAGTCGGCAGGTGGGTGTCATATCTGAGCTGTCATTGACCTGGCTATCACTGTTTGCCTGCCCTGCTGATTCCCTGAGACCCTGCCCCACTGACCTTCCAGGCCCACCCCAGCCGTTTCCAGCAGCTGTTCAATACAAATGGCCTGTCTTGGTTCATGCTGCAGACTTTCCTAAAATCTCTCAAACAGCAGCATGTGATCTCAGCTAAGTGGCCTTTCTGTAAGTGGCCCTAGGCCAGGCACCAGAGGCAGCTAGCCTTGGTTTACAGCTTGGTTGGCCTCTCCTGAGCACTTCCAAGCTGTGCAAGTAGCAGCCATCTGCAGATCACTTTGTAGCTCACGCCAGGTGGCCCCAGACAGGACCCAGGTGGTGGCTGGCCTTAGTGTGCACCTCATGAGAGGTCCCAGGGACAGTGAACCCAGTGGACAGCTTCAGACCACGTCGAAGCACCACCCAAACACCTCCACTAGCAACACACTCAAGGGCAGGCTCAGTGAGCACCAGAGTCCCACTGAAGGGAGTCCTGCTGCGTGGCTTTGACACCTGCATAGCAGATCTCAACAGTGGCCATGACCAGCCTTTGAAGTTGCCTGGCCTGAGGGTAAATCCCTCCCACTGACATGTGAATACCAATCAAGGCTCCACCATAACAGGAGGGTGCACACAGACCACACCAAGGGTGGACCCAGCTGCACCACTGGCCCTATGGGACATCTACTACATAAGGCCACCACTCTACAAGACCAGCTCTATCCAATACATAGAAACAAACACAGGGAAGCACCCAAAATGAGGATACAAAGAAACATGTCCCAAATGAAAAAAGAAAACAAAACTTCAGAAAAAGAATAAAGCAAAGTGGAAACAAGTGATCTATCAGACACGGAGTTCAAAACACTGGTTATAAGGATGCTCAGTGAGCTTTGGGGAAAAGTAGATGAACTCAGTGAGGACTTCGGCAAACAGGTTGGAAATATAAAAATGGAGACAGAAAACATAAAAAATTCAGAAATAAAGAATACAGAAACTGAAATGAAGAACACATTACAGGGAATCAATAGCAGAATGGAGATGCAGAGGGTCAAATCAGCAATTTGAAAGATAAGGAAACAGAAAACGCCCAATCAGAACAGGAAAAAAAGAATCTCCAAAAACAAGGGAAGTGTAAGGAGCCTCTGGAACAACTTCAAGTGTACCCACATGTACTTCATGGGTGCCAAAAGGAGAAGAGAGAGACAGTAAGAAATTGAAAACCTATTAGAAAAAATAATGATGGAAAACTTCACTAACCTGGTGAAGGAAATAGACACACAAGTCCAGGAAGCACAGAGAGCCCCAAACAATATGGACCTAAAGAGGACCACAAGACACATTATAATGGAAATGCCATAGGTTAAAGACAAAGAGAGAATCTTAAAAGCAGCACGAGAAAAGCAGGTGGTTACCTAAAGGGAGCTCCCATAAGACTGTCAGCTGATTTCTCCATAGAAACCTTGTAGGCCAGAGGGACTGGCAAGAAATAGTCCAAGTCATGAAAAACAAGGACCTGTGACCAAGATTACTCTACCCAGCAAAGCTGTCAGTTAGAAGCAAAGAACAGGTAAAGAGCTTCCCAGACAAGAAAAAGCTACAGGGGTTCATTGCCAACAAACCAGTACTACAAGAAATGTTAAAGGGTCTTCTTTAAGAGTAAAAAAGAGATAAAAATATAAATAATAAAATGGCAATATATGCATATCTATCAACAATTACTTTAAATGCAAATGGATTAAATGTGGCTGAATGGATGACAAAATAAGAGCCTCATGTATGCTGTCTACAAGAGAACCACTTCAGACTGGAAGACACACACAGGCTGAAAATAAAGGAATTGAAAAAGACATTTCATGAAAATGAAAACAAAAAAACAACCCAACCACAACACACCCAAACAAAAAGAGCTGGGTTAGCCATACTTATAGCAGACAAAGACTTTGAAACAAAGGCTATACAACAATAGACAAAGAAGGATCCAGCAATTCCACTTCTGGTCTTTATCCACAGAAACTGAAAACATTAAATCAAGAAGACAGACACATCCATATGTTCACTGCAGCATTATTTACAATAGCCAAGATATGGAAGCAGCCTGTGTCCACCGATAGATAAGGAAGTGGCACAGGTCTACAGTGGAACACGACTCGGCCACAAAAAGAGTGCAGTCTTGCCGTCTGCAACACCGATGGGCCTAGAGGGTACTGCGCTGAGTGAGAGAAGTGGGACAGGAAAAGACAAATGCTGCATTATCTCACTTACATGTGGCATTTAAAAGACAAGCAGAACAGAAACAGAGTCATAGATTCAGAGAACATTTTGATGGTGGCTGGTGGGAAGGGGGGTTGGCAGATGCATGAAAAAGGTGAGGGGGTTCAGAAGTATAAGTCAGTAGTTACGGAATAGTTATGGGATGGAAGGCACAGCATAGGTGATACAGTCGGTAACAGTGTGATTTGGGGTTGACCAAAAAGCCCGTTACGTTTTTTCCATAGGATGGCTCTATAGTGCTTAGTTGTCTGTAATTTCATTCAAATGATTTCATTAGATTGTATTGTGACAGCTGTCACATCAGCATGCATTTAAAAAGAATTTATCAAACTTGGTGAATTTTTGTGCAGCCAGTTTCATATTGAAGATGGAAGAAGATACGCAACATTTTCAGTGGATCGTGCCTTATTATTTCAAGAAAGGTAAAACTGCAACTGAAATGCAAAAAAAAAAAAGATTTGTGCAGTGTATGCAGAAGATGCTGTGACTAATCGAATGCGTCAAAAGTGTTTTGCGAAGTTTCTTGGTACTGTTGACATTTTGGCCAAATAATTCTTTGCCGTGGGGCTGTCTTACACATTGGAAGATGTTTAGCAGCACCCTGGCCTCTGCCCACTAGAAGCCAATAGTGGGAGATAGCCAACATACTCAAAACATCCAGATCAATAAAGTTATTAGTGGAAATGAACAAAAAATGTGTCTTTTTATTTTATAGAAAAAAACATAATGGATTTTCTTTTGGCCAACCCAGTAAATATGCATGGTGTCAGATGAGTACTAGGTGATCACTTTATAAGTTATAAAAATGTCTAATCACTGGGTTGTACATCTGACATTAATATCATATTGTACACCAACTGTAATTGAAAAAATAAACAATCATCAGAAGACAAAAGAACATCACATCTCTCCGTACCTAACCCATCACCTGGCAACTATCTAGCAGAATCACAAGATGCTGGAGACCATGGTGCCACGTCACTCTTATCCACAGCAGATCCATCTGTAACTGTACAGCCACCCTAAAACATCCTCTAACTTTCTAGCCAGCTTTGGGCCAAGGGCAAACTCTCTTATTTAGAAACCCACTTTGGACAAACAAAGCTTATTTAATTCTAGATGTCTCCCTGTTCACTCCTTACGCAGTTTCTGTTCAATCTACAGCTGCTGTGAGGCACGCCATTAACTCCCAGAGCTCGCATTCCTTGAAAACGCAGGTAACAAGTTTTAGAGTATGTATCTCGAGTACCAGAGCATGACTGTTTTCTCCCTGTGGCTCTCCCGCCCCTCCCTCCTCTGAGAAGAGGTGTGGGCTCCGTGACCACAGCCCTAGATGGGCGGAGTGGGAGGGAGCTGCAGCTGGGCCAGGCAGAGCTGGCTGCAGGGCTCGGCAGCTTTGCTTCAAAGAGGAGCAGGGAGGAAGGTGCTCCCTCCTCCCTTGGCGCCTGGGAGGTTAAGTCTGGGCCAGGTGTCATCCGCTGGGGAGAACAGTGGCTCAGCTTGGTGCCACCTGCACTGTGTGGCCTTCCCTGGCACCTCTCAGGCTAGCTGAGCGCCGTCTCTGTCACCCAATACGATGCCATGTTATGACTGCCTGCTTCCTTGTGGGCCCAGTCCTGTAACAGGGGCAGTAAGCTTTGGTTTAATAACCTTTGGTATTAATACTGGTGCCTTGCACACCGCACAAAGTACAGTAAGAGCCCAATGAATGAGAACAGGAAG